>JAUCMS010000105.1:3234742-3266106 GCA_032357445.1 Enteromius radiatus | reverse complement strand
TATACAAATATATTATGTAAAGAAAAACTTTTATTTTGGATGCGATTAATCGCGATTAATCGTTGCCCAGCACTAATTTAAACTCTTCAAATTATTGCTACATTTAAACCTTTTTCAGCCACATAAAAATAATCTTCTATTCATATTTTTCTAATGTATTATTTTTATAATCAAAATGTATAATATATTTAATAAATCAACTGAGTGAATAATAAAAATAGACTGTTTTATAAGCCTCACAAATTCACAACATAATCATGAGAAAAATGTATATTAATTTTGAGACTTAAGTAATTAAATGATCATTTAGCATTTTGTAACTCTTCTTAGAATGAGTTGTGCGTGCATAATATTGTCCATCTTTGAGGAAGAGGTAGGGAATAATTGTTATCATGGAGCAATAAGTCAGGACCACAGTGGACCTCATAGAGCTCAAGTGCTGCTTTATTAATATGAAGTGGAAAATTGATGCAGGAACTGTGAGTGCACAAAGCATCGCACATTCTAGTTTTATTGATTTATGATTGTAGAATAATGCCTTTTTAATGAAGCGCTTTCATTAGAGCAGTTGGAACATATTTTGTTGCTTTTCACATTTAAACAATCATATGCAAAGTAACACAATCTGCCTACAAACCTTATGGTCCTCAACCTCACACTAAAGGCAGCTGTTCCATCCACGCACATTTTCTCCAGAACATATGTCAGTCATGTTCTCACATACGCAGATGCATGCCTGCAAAACAAGCTCTCTCTCTTTCTCCATACCCGCTCTTTTCCTCGTACGCACAGAGTGTGGCAATACCCCGAGCGCTCGCATTGCATAACTCTGGGCTGACTCATTGCTCTAGTGGCCTAATTCATCCTTCGCATTTAATGGATGAGCAGAAATCTAGTCCTCACTTACGCTTCTGCCCCACTTTCTTTGACTTGTTTTTTCAATGTGGAGCCTCAATCACGCACATTGTTTACAATTCTGCTCTCTCCCTTCCGTTATTTCAGGGCTGAGGCATTCTATTATCCTTTCTTTTATGAGCGTTAGAATCTTGGCCTTGCTTAGATAATAGAACGATCTGTTGTTGGTGTGCATGACATAATAAAGACCTGCTATTGAGGCTGGAGCTTTTATGGGTGCTGATTATGTATTAAGCACAAATGATGTAAAAGGACACTTATGCATTGGCGGTTTGTCAAGGTTAGGTGTGGATTTACACCCTCTTACGTTTAATGTCATTTATGCATGTTTTAAGCAATACATTCATTGTATAGAATGCTTAAGTCAACAATGCTTACGCCCTGCTCTTTCTTTTATTTAACAGTAAACATAAACCTATATTAATAAGAATTACATTTTTAATAAGAAGTTAAAAGTGTGTGTGTGTGTGTGTACTCCAGACATTACCTTGAAAGTCACCTCTGATAACAAATTTTCTGTAAAGCTGCTTTAAAATGATCCTTTTTGTGAAATATGCTGTACAAATAAACATGAATTAAATTTAAATATATATCTGATGCTGGATATTAGGCACTGATAGAAATCTGTTCCTTGAAAAATTACAATTTTAGTTGTCATTGTTCACTGCAAAAATGAAAACGTGCAGCTGTTAAGGATTCGTTTCTGTCTTATTTAAACCTTCAGAATTATTTCTTGCTTGCTGAATTGAAACTTTTAAAATACTTCACCTAAAATTTCACTTTGCACTTACGTCAACCAAAATAAGAGTTTTTGTTCATTGGGACAAACGCATACATCGCTTGCTCACCAGTGGATGGTCTGGAGTGTTGTGAATATTTTTATCAGCTGACGGCACCCATTCACTGCAGAGGGTCCACTGGTGAGCAAGTGATGTAATTCTAATTCGGTGAATGATCAAAACCTCTCCATTGGAGCAGTTAAGTACAAAGGGAAGGAATTCAGCTCTCAGCTGAGACTTCAGCTTCTTTGACTCACTGTTTCATGTAATCTGGAGCTGAACACAGTGGGTGATGTGTCGCTATGATAGGAATATAGGGCATCCGTCAATATCATTTCGTTCTTTGTTTTGGAGGATTTGGGTTTGATTAAAGGAACTGATTACAAAAGAGAGGATAATGACAGGAATTTGGCGTGCAATGGGTGATTGTGCCACAGGTGCAGCGGAGGATGGAGACTGATTTATAAAGAGGCAAGAGAGTGACAGAGAGAGAAAGATGAACTAGATTTTTAATATTTCTTAGGAAAATGTAAGCGTTGCTTGGATGTCTGCCAAGCTACTACGGTGCCACTTTGATGTTTTTAGCATTTTGTTACTGCGTTCTGAATTGTTGTTGTTTAATATTTTTGAAAAAAGAGTAATATATCTCATAGATAAATTGATAGTAATATGACTCTCTCTCTCTCTATACTGTATGTGTGTGTATGTATGCATGTATATATGTGAATGTATATTGGTAGCCAAAATTATTAGAAAGCCAGTGTTCTCTAGTATTTTTCTGCTAACAATGGTTATTTCTATTGCTGTAGTGCGAGTAGGAAATATTAGTTTACATTTCAAAACATTTTGCCATTAATTTTAATTAATCCAGCGAGATATTTGTTTGTGCAAGGAGTCGGACTGAGATCTAATCTCATCATCATCATCATTTTGTCTGTCTGCAATGACATGAAGAAACAGAACAAATCCAGAGGAACTGTGGCAGTGTTTTCAAGATTCTTCAAGAAACCTACCTGCAGAGCCTGATATGCACAAGTGCACAAGAGCAAAAGCTGCTTTAAACACAAAGGATGGTCCCATCAAATGTTGATTTAATTTAGTTAATAGAAGTTCACTCACAAAGAAAATATATGCTAAGAAAAAAAAAGTTAAATGAATAAAATTTCTTAAAAAATATAAAAGTATGACCCAGAACTTTTGAACACTACTTTTTCCTTAGGATTTTTCAAAGTGAATATTTAATTGTATTTCTCTCTTCTTTGTGAATATTGTGGTCATTTAAAACAATTAATTTTAGTTTAGTTTTATTTAAAAAACTGATTAGAAAACAAGTTAAAATGTTAAATTGTCCCAGTAAGCACTACTTAAAAAGAGAAAGCGATAATATAAAGGCAGTGAGTGAATGTTGAATGACCTAAGAGGGAATAAGAGAGAACAAAATTGAGAGGGTCATACGCTTTAGGATTGAGGGAATGGGGTGTGGGCAGGGCTGGCTGACCTACATTCTGCTGCCCTTTCACTGATCTGCCTGTGTGAATCACACTGCCTCTTTTAAACTCTTACCAGCACTTATTAGACACACACATACCCTCATTAGTACACATTCTGTGATGCTTTTATATGACATACACCTGCTTATACGCACGCACATCATTGCATTTTAATGATTGCTGTTCCACATGACACACACACACACACGCTCAGACACTTCTTCCCTTGTTTGCGCTCTCTATTTTTTGACCTACATCTTAGGCAGCTCAGTTACGTAACCAGAGTTATGTTGTGCTCTGGAATCCCAGAGCTCCTACAGATGTTCAGAGACAAAACATCTTCTCTTCCCACTCCATTCCTCTCTCTGGCCTCTTTTCCTCCTCGTTCTTCCTCTCCTCATTTAACTTTTCCTCCTTCCCTTCTCTGCCCGCCTTTTCTGTTCTAGTTTTCCTCCTTGTCCTGCCTCTGCCCTTTTCGTTTATACATATACTGGGCTACACATTGACAATCTGGCATTCAGACTGAATGTTTTAGTAAACAGAAGAGTCAAACCAATAAAATGAAATATAATCTGCATTATTTCTAGGTCACCAATCAAATGTATGACTGTGCGAACCTTCTCTTGTTCAGAAAACATGGATCATCAGGTTTTAAAATACTGAGCCAGTCATTCTGATGATTTGTGCATTATAATATGATTTGTGCACTTGTCAATTATTTTAACTATTTAACATAAAATGATACTTGTTTCCTTTCTGTTATTTGCATTATGTATTATCCTCTATGCAAATATTCTCTGTTTCCTATAGATAAGGTGCATGAATCATTAAAGGACTAGAAGCCAAGAATCTCTCTCTGACGTTTTTCAGCTACACTGCAGCACTTAAATGTGTTTTTGTTGTTCGGTATTGAATTGAATGGTGTTTAGGCTCTCAGATGTATGTAGCGCTCAGTTATTAATGAGATCACAATGCAGCTTTCTGCTTACTCCTCTTTAAGCTCTCTGCAGGCTGGATGACGTATGTGCACCTCCACCCTCTCTCCTCTCCAACCCTCACTCTCTGAATTCCCCTTTTCTCATCCCTTTCCTCCCCTTCACACTGACCTACTTTTCCACTGACCTGCTTTCGTACGGTTCCGCATGCTCTGAACAAATAATAAAAAAAAAGGAGGGAAATAGGGGGAAAAAAGACCAGCGAAGAGAACAAAGCACTGCAGTTCTTGCTAAAAGTCACCTTGCTTTTGTTCTTGCGTTTGCTCTTGCTACCGTAGCAACCGGTAGTGCGGCACAGTTCTGTGCTTGTTTTCATGTGATGTCATCAACAACACGCACACAAAAATATAAGACACCTTTCAATGAATGTACTCATAACAGATGATTTGCCAGTTCTGCGAATTATTGTAGAACGGGTAGTACTTTTAGATGAAGGTTGTACAGCAGGTTGTGTAAGTGCCATGCATATTACTTAATTCCAGACAGAGCAAGTGATATAACAAACTGGCAGTCTACCAGGAGCTGTAAATGAATAAATAAACGACAGGTAATTGTTAACGCTTGAAAACGAGTGTGTCAGAAAAGATCTAGTGGAGAATTAGAGATGTAATTTTTTAAGACCAGAAGGTTGAAAAGATTGGATTATGACCTGCACTTCAAGCTATTCTTTTCATAATGTCAGTTGATATCAGAACAGTTACATAACTTGTTTTCTGCTCTGGTCTATTTTTTCTTCTTCTTTGAATTAGTGCCTGTACTTTCAGTATATTTTCACGACCAGTGAACAGTGTGACCAGTTACATCATGTTCCTTTTCAATTTGGTATGATTTGCAACCAGCTTTTTTATGAC
Source organism: Enteromius radiatus (assembly GCA_032357445.1). Classification (NCBI taxonomy): domain Eukaryota; kingdom Metazoa; phylum Chordata; class Actinopteri; order Cypriniformes; family Cyprinidae; genus Enteromius; species Enteromius radiatus. The sequence goes on along the minus strand of JAUCMS010000105.1, from coordinate 3,261,076 downwards.
GTTGGCAATTTAATCCATCAATGCATATTTGGAGGGAAGAAAATAAGAGCATTTTTATGTGTACTTCTATTCGTTCACAGCCTGCCAGGTGTGTGTGTGTGTGTGTGTCTTTGGGCTGTGACACAAGTGCTGTGACTTGGCCAGTGTTACATCATATTGGATGACTCTTGTGCCCTGCAGGAGTACAAAGTGTCCCTATGCATTTACAGAGCTCTCATTTCAATTAGTTTATGGTGCTAGGAGGGGAGAGGAAAAGTCAGAAGCTGGAACCGTAAAGTCTGTTTGCTTTTCCGTTGGTCTGGTTTTAAATCTTGTGCAAGTGCAGGCTGGTATTGTTTATGGGGAATTAAGGCTTGTTGGGGGGGATAGCTGAGACGCATAAACGACATTAGGCAACTTAAATTCAACATACAACATGATTTATTTTTCTTTCCACTCCATTAGTGTCATTCTGAGCACCTTGACAGGTACGCCCACTTCTTTTAACAAACTTTTTTTTTTTTTTTTCTTAAAACTTCAGTAAATACCACACAATACACCAGGGTACAGAGGTGAAATAGATGAACAGGACATGAAAATACATACATACTGTATCACATTGAGGTGAACATACAACAGACACAAGAAATATTAACCCGAAAAGAATAATAGCATTGTAATATAAAATAAAATACAATATTAATAATAATTATTATTATAGAATGCCAAAATAAACTTGATACAAACTTAAAATACTCAAAAGAGAGAATTTGTCTGTACACTTTTTACAAAATGGCCAGTGCCAGGCACCTGTTTGGGAACAATAAACACAGATTGTATAAAATCTGATGAAAAAAATTCAGTGCAGAAGCAGCTTTCAGCTGTGGTAAATTCTACAAAGACAACTAGTGGGACTGAATTTGTGTCTAGGTAACACTTAGTTGTGTGCTGCAGCATTTTACTGTGTGTTAACTTTTATACGCAACAGTTAATGGGCATGATGATGCAATGGGCTACACACACCAAAGGAGAAACTCTCCAGTTCTGCGTAACCTCAACCGTTTCTTCTCATGAGGTAGCATGTGAGGCGTCTCTAAACCTGACCACAGAGGACACGACCATCTTGAGATGGCAATGACATATCATACACTTTGTACAGTCTGCTTATTAATTCAGCCTCTGGAGAGACCGCCTTGACATTTCTGAAAGGGTTCTTACTCTAATTTGGCTAAATATCAGGTAGTCTTTTTCCAAAAAATGATTGGTCACAGTGACCTTTGGAGAGGGTCCATCCATCAGGCTCCTTTACAGTGATACAATATAGTAACGTGATGTACAAAAAGGTGATTTTTTTTCCCACTGGTTAACCTTGACCTATGAATGACCGAAACACTATGAAGAGAACATTCTCTCGAATGGGTTGATAAAGGGACATAAATACGATGATTTAAAAAATATAATGGAAGCATCAGATATGAACATTAGGAAAGGACTATACAGGAATTCAAACAGTAAGTAGACAGTGTTTGTAGTCTTTCTCCCACTTTTCTACTCTTTAAGATTGACATGTCCTTTTTTTTCATAAAATATATTGAAATATGATATGTTTAGTCATGTCACAGTATTAGAATAATCCAAGTGCTTCAATAATGCTAAAGTCCAAAGGCAGAGGAGGGAGACAGGCATTAAACCGGTTGAGGTTTGTCCTCCTGAAATCAGTAGAGAGAACAGGACTTGTGCCTTTTAACTCCATCAACTTGTGGTGAAAACTACTTGGGTTCAGAGACTACCCATCAATTTAGCTACGAAACATGGTAGAGATATGTAAATATTCATAGGTGAAGGTAGCTATACAGAGTTTTGTACGTTTGTTTCGAAATAGGAAAAAGATTTCCTCTTCGTAACTTCTTTGAGTTACAGTTAAGTGCTTATGAAAGAGAGTGAGAGAACAGAGCTGCATTAAAAGGTCACAGAATCGCTCTTGATAAGAAAACCGACCAAGAACACCACAAGTTACTTTCTTGTTGTTGTTGTTGTTGTTACGTATAAGCAATAGACTTTCATGCAATTAATTGGTACCGTTTTCATTTTTCTTTCTATGGATGGTAAAGGTGACATTGTCAAGTCCTGTCTTAAGTCTATTAAAGGATTCAGTCACGTTTCTTGTTTCTGCTACCCCGTCCTCCTGAGCTCCTCTTCCCGCTTTCCTTCCATCCCTCGTCCTTCTCTCTGGATGGAGACTGTTGTGTGTAAAGTTCATCTGCTGTCTCACTCTCCCCTTCCTTGATTCCAGAGCTGCTGCCTTGCTGCTGGTTAACCTGTGCTAGCGCCAGGTACGGGTGCTGAGGCAGAGCGGAATCGGGTGACGTAGCAGCTGTTGTAGCCAAGATGTCTTGGGAGCCACTGTTAGATAGTGCTCTATACTTGAGCCTTAACTTGTGTGGCAGAGCAGTGCCTTTCATTTCCCCTTGGTTGTCTCCGTATTGGTAAGCATCGCTGGCAACCATGGTGGGTGAGGATGCGGACTGGTGGATGGCATGATATCCACCCGTATCAGAGGAAGAGGATGAAGGAGATTCATCGTCAGTGGAGGCTTCCTTATCTGAGCTACGTGGGTCTCCGTCGCTAGAGGAGGTGTCCTTGCCTGAGGAGGAATGCTCTTGGTAGAAGCCATCTGCTTTTGGACAACCTTCATATGTTAGCACTGGTGGCTCCTCGTTCAGAGTGCCGAGGTAGGGATTGGACCGCTGGTATATGTGGGATTTGCCAGCCTCGTTGAGCAAATCTGGGGCAAAAGAATTTGGAGTGCCCCCTTGAACCTGACTTCTGCATTGTCCTTGAACGCTCAGGTCTTGCTGCTGTATGACGAACCGCCTGCTCTCCCCGGCATCTGCCTTGAATTCATAGCTCGGTGAATCCAAAGACCTCCTGGCCAGCTGCTGTGCCACCTCTGAAAGAGTCTCTAATCCATCAGGTCTTATTGATAGATTGCACCCTGTTTGAGCAAAATGAGTGATTTGCCCATTCTGTTGGGTTTGGGATGCCACCTGCTGATCCATGTCCTCAACCCTTTGGTTCTCAACAGGGTAGGAGCTGCTTCCGGAACGAAAGAGGATGACGCTTCTTTGGGGTGTGGCAGAAGGAGGGACTGGGTTGCTGACTTCTTGCTGTTCCATTTCTTGCGATTGGTGAGTCTCCAATCGTCCAAGACTTTGATGGCCATTGAACATGCCATTAAGAACACTTGCCTCAAGCCTGTTAATGTCCATTCCAGAACTCTCGTGTTTGATGTCAAAGTTTATAGGTTCAGGACTGTCCCGTGAAGATGCATCAGACATGTCAGACAGTGATCCACGGGGGGAGTACTTGGGTAACGTTGAGTGGCGTTCACTCCTGGACGGCTGCTCAGCCTCTGAGGAATCAGAGTTCATCATGACCTGAGAAGCACTGGAGTATCCACTGCTTGAGTAATATGGATTTCCAGAAGTTGCTCCGGTACCATTAGCTTCATTATTCGCTGCCTCGGTAGCAGTGCTGATCTGCTGTGTCTTCTCTAAGTAAGAGGCAGAGCTTATGAGTCCAAATCTTAGTTTCAGTTGCAGGAGCTCTGTCTTCAGCCGCACGTTCTCCTCATTCAGTGCTATTACCCTGTTCTCCAACACCATATCATTGAGCCGGCGCTTCTCCCTTGACCTTTTGGCAGCCTCGTTATTCTTGCGACGTTTTTCCCAGTATGATGCATCTTTCTTTTCATCTGAGATGAACTCCCGCTTTCGCCGACAGGTTGAGTTGGGTTTTGGTTTTATTAGTCGGCCTTGACGAGGAGGGCTGGCGATTTGAGGTGATGGTAAACTCTCACTGTAGTTTGAGAACGTTTCTAACGTTTCCAAACTGGAATTGTTGTTTTGGGTAGGAAGATTTAGGCTTTCCATTGTGGTCCTGTTAAGGCCAGTTTGTACAACTGGCACTCAGTGGACATTGAAAATTAATATTTTAATACTGAAGAGTGTTTGTTTTTGAACCACACTTCAAAAACACACTTAATTGTCAGAATGCACAATGACGTATGAGGTTCTGTTTTTCCTCCAAAGAGGAACCGTATGTATTTTTAATTGATGCCTTTTTCTTCTACTCTAACCAGTCTTTCCTGAACCTTTCAAGTGTCCAGACTGGTCAAAAATATAAGAAAAAGATGAAAGGCAACAAAAACAACAACCGTCATTGGATAGGTGTTTTACAAGTTTAGTTTAGTAAGGATAGTCTTCTTTTTTTGTTGTTGTTTAGCTTGCTTTCAGTTCTTTGTTAACTTAGACCGTTTAATTCGTTGACTTGGCAAAGCTCCCTGTTCTTGATGGGTGAGGTGGCAGTGTAGGCTGGGATAGCTGTTGAAGAATAAACTTTCTTTTTCCAAGCACCCCAAAAGATGATGATCGTTCATCAGATCCGTATCAGCTCAATGATTTCCACAGTCTTTGAAGAACAGATCTGTAGAGACAGAGAAACAGAATGTGTTTACTTAAAATGTACCTTCAAGAATGAATAAAACAAATGTGTCATAGTTAAAAGTAACCAGCAGTAACAGAGCAGGAGAAAGTTATTAGAAATGGTGTATTATTTCTAAAGTTTATTGCACAGGCTACATTGCCCTTTTTTTTAAACTCAGTTGTAGGTTTATGTACGTAGTAGGCTCCTTTCAGTCCCTTAAATTGGAACAAGCGTTAAACTTTAATTTAAGAGTTTTGTAAAGACTTTTCCCTAACGATCTGTATTCAAACGTTACAGCATTTATGATAAATACCATGGATGAATGTCAAATGATGCCACAGCTAAATGTATTCTCCCTATTAATTCGGAAACATCCCAGTTGTTCCATTTCCAATCTTGGCAGCAACTGAAATTGCTTCTCCTCTGTCCTACGAGCTCTAGAGAAATGTAGGTCAGTAGAGTAGAGTAGCACAGCGAGTAGAAGATCACGCCGTGCTGCAGTAGGACACTTATTGTGTAAGATACTGCACTGTCACATAATCAGAGACACCTGACTGACTGCCAGGACTGCAGGCAAAAGAAGCACCATAGAAGAGAACTAAAGGTGTGGGAATATCCGGAATAACCCTCATTCTTTTTATCATTTATTTGTGATCCAAACATCATTTATTGACATGGTAACTAAGAACATTTGGTTTACTAAAAATAAGGAGTACATAATGTACACAGCTAACTTTTCAACTGACTTCTTATTGTGTGGTTTTTCTTTATATTAGGACGATTTGTTAGTTCATCCGATGCAGTAGCTTATCGTGAGAATCTGAATTCATGTTACATAACCACACACGGCTATTACACCATCACTAAAACACAAACTCAACACCAGTCATTCTCATAGTTCAACACTAAAAAGAGGAAGAGGAACAAAAATTTACAACACAAACAGCCCATTGTTCTCAAAAGCAAACATAGAACTTTGCATACGCCTGTTTTGTTTAAACCAGATTGAATTTTCCCTTATCTTCAACCACACAAGTGATTATTAGTTTGTATTTCTACATTTGTATGTAACTTTGTCCATTGTGGTTGGGCTTAATGCACTGTGGGGACACAGCATCCTGAAAACATGGAAGCACAAAGTATTTGGTCCATGCATGACCATTTTTCCGTAGGAACGCAAACGAGAGCAAGGGGGAGGGCGGTGGACGTTGCGCGTGTGTCCCACTGACCTAGAAACCGGCTGCTCCATAAACACGGTGCGTGCGTGCGCGTACTGGGTCCAACGCTGTGCTGTAAAATAGGTCAGTGGGGCGGCAACGGTGCGTGCGTGCGCGGGTGTGTGTCTGTGATAGAGTGCGTCTGAGCAAGTGGGGAGGAATTATAGTGCCTACCAAAAATAGTGTGCTTGGGTGAGGGAGGAGTTAAGGATTCCATTTGGGGGACGAGACAGGAATTTACCAGCACTGCAGAGGTACGGAAAAAGAGCGACTACGTCAGCATCAGAATATTAGATTAAACTGGGCTATGAATCACTCCAGTGATGCACTGATACGCATCAAATGCACTAGCATTTTCCTAAAACGCAATGAGAAAAGGGAGGAAGATTTCAAAACGAGGGATTCTGCTCTTACAGAACAAGGATTGTCCAGCTTTTGTAATATCATTTATCAGCTATAAAACAGAGAATGAGGTACTGCGCAGTTCAGACTGCAGGTTGTGGCTCGATGCCAAATTGTCATCACAGTCGAGGATCATTTTAGGACATACTGAGCTAAATTCAGACACCTTAGTTACTATAAATATAGTGCATGTACACCTTTATTTAATGGTAAATTTGTGACTTTGGATACAAATGATTTTCAAAGAATAAAGAGCGAGACATAACTGTCCACATTTGTGTTATTGGTTCCCCCCAGCTTGTTTACTTCTCCTCTTCCAAAAATAAGTGTCCACAATTCAGAAAAAAAGAGTTTGAGGTCCAGTCAAACACGCAGTTATGCACCGTTCCACATGGATAGTGTTTACAACTGGAAACATCCCTGCATGTGTTTTCCCAGTCACATGTAGAACTGTTACACCTCCAGTCTTCTTTCCAACCTAAAGGCCAAGTAGGCCAGTAAGACTCTGAGATAGTGTGTTGGCTAGACTCTTAATTACAGGGGTTAATGCTGAAATCACAATAGCTACCTATGAAAATTAAGTGAACACTAACTTCTCAGAGACTGGGATGCTCTTCAGAATGGATAACCCCTTGCGTGCATGTCAATAGTTTTTTTTTTTCCTGACACAAAAATTTTCTTATTTGATTTTCAGACTGATGCTTAGTATTGTGAGAAGTTTGGAAGCAATGTGAGGCACTTTCAGATTCCTGGCATTGCTGAACAGGGAGTGGTGGAATTGTTAAGGGGCAAAGTGTACTTAGTTTGGGAGTAGGTCAGCTTTTTATGAGCCAAGCATGCAATGAGTATTGCATCACATTTAGTTATGATAAAATATTATACATTAGACTGTGACTAAACCTGCCTCTCTCTTTCCCAACCAAAAGTTTTACGTTGCTCCACAATGCACGATAATCTACGAGACACGCACTCACATTACAAGAATGTAATTAATTCGCTGTTATTATTAGGCTACTGTGACGTGATTATTGAACATCCGCGCATCTCAGGAAGGTCTGTCTCTGTTCGCCGCTGAACATCGTGCAACCAAACAACCCCTCGCGTGGCATCGGAACGCATTATCCTATTTTACAACCATACGCGTTGTAAGAAACGCTGACTTGCAACTAACTTATTGAAATGCAAATGAATGGTGCCACCGCAATGCATAGACATTAACCGACCCCACAGCCACTCTTGCGTTTGGATTTCGTAATGATCACCACCTCCCCCACGCCACGACCGTCTCGCCTTGACATTGAATGTGAATATGTATGTAATGCACAATGCGAGATAATCTGTTGCTACCTTACAGTTCCCGATATGCCAAAATAAACAAAGGAAAAAAATCACTGAAAACAAAATAATTCGTCAGTCAGCGACGCATTTGAGAGGCATGCCGACCCTGAGTCCGTTTCCATGTGAACAATAACATGCCCTGACCACGTTGCAAGGTAAGAGCCTAGCCTACAACTGCTTAGCCTGCTACAAGCTCTGTAAAGCACAATACATACAGCACGTATTCTGAAATATTATATGATAAACTGACTGCAGTTGAACTCACCCGAGTGAAATGGCACATTCCTTTCGTTAAACAGAAGAATCCAATTTTATTCTTCAATAAATCGCTCCTCTGCGTCTCTATATGCGGTTTGTCGTCCCGATTCTGCTCTTTCCTCCTATTACAACTTCAGTCTGGGCTGAAAATGTCCCGCGTGGGTCGTGATCCACTCACCGGCTTTGTGTCGATTAATGTGACTCCCTGAATGTGCTGCTATTCGCCGTCTATCTCTCCCTCCCTCTTCGTCCTTATGTTATGTCGGAGGCTTTGCTCCAGTTTTCCTCTCTTACACACACGTACACACGCACACACTTTCTCCTCTCGTCGTCCTCGAATGTGTGTTAGTAGGTCAGCGGTTGCATAACACGGAGCTTTGGGTGCCTAGTCACGTTTTTGTTCATCATGACGATACACAAGGCTCAGCTCCTGCCGAAATGACCGAAGAGGGTACGGAGGTGGTCAGAAAAAAAAGCTCTTCTCCCGTTCACCGTAACGACACGCACCCTATACACCGATCACATTCCCGGCAGCGGCAGTGTGCGGTGGCTCCAACACGCCTCTGTGTACTCAACACTTCAGCTTCTCTGAAAGAATGAGGTTACGAGACTGCTAAACTGTTGCGTAAATATTCACAATTACATAAAAGATACTTTTTGAAAAGTCTCCGTTGATGAATGTATCCCACCATCTTTTTTGAAAAGCTCAAGTACATTTATTTATTTATTTATTTTGTTCTTTCTTTCAAACATTTGAGTAAAAAATGTTGCTGTTATAATATTTTTTATAAAACATTGCAATGCAATTTAATAGCACTTGCACTTTAATGGCACAAACGTAATATTGTGCTTAAAAAAGAAAAAAAAATACAGGGATGATGGTATTATTAACAATAATGACAAATTATTAGCTAATTAAAATTCTGATCTTGAGGGTAAGTATTATAGTAGTGTAATTAGTATATTATATTATTAGTGTAATTAGTGTGTTGTTATTTACACCGTGGTACAAATGAGCAGTTACTGCAAGTACAATGTAACAATATTTTAAATGCATAAAAGTTAGACATTTTAATTTTAATTAAATTAATTCAGCTGCCTATTATTTAGGTTTGCATATTGATTTTCAGTTGCTCGAGACAAGCTTGTTGTTGAAGAACAATTTATGACTGGTACATACCCTGTCTCTTTCAAAACTTGATACACTCCCAGAACAGGAAGCCAAGTTCAAATTACAATTTTTAACATTTTATTCTTGTATGCATTGCAGCATTTACTCATATTTCGGTTATGTGTACATGTCTGTGTTTGTCTTTATTACACAACATGAATCTATAAGTTCTTCCTGTTTTACTCTATGTTCCTTGACCTGAATAATGTTGACAGGTGACAGTACAGTTCCCAGAAGATGCTAATAATGCATAAACAAACAGGTAACGTCATCTCTCCAAGAACAACTTGGTTTTCCAATTGGTTGCTCAGCTTAAATCTTTACAATCTTGATTCAGAAATCACTTTAAACGCATCTTTGTAAATGCCCTTGACTGAGGTCCTTTCGTTGGAAATGTTTGTTCAAAGAAAATAAATTTACATTTAAATGGAAGTAGGCCATACAAGTATTTTCCTCACAAATTTGCATGTAAGCCCCAGTGAACTTTAAAGGAATAATTCCCCCAAAAATGAAGATTTGCTTAAAATGCAATCGCCATAAGGCCGTCCAAGATGTGAGTTTGCTTCTTTATAGAAACAGAAATTTAGCAGTATATCACTTGCTTACCAATGGATCCTCTGCAGTGCCATCAAAATAAGAGTCTAAACAGCAGATAAAAACAGTAATCCACACCAATCCAGTCCATAAATAATCATCTTGTAAAGTCAAAAGCCGCGTTTTTGTGATAAATCCATCATTGCATTAAATTTTTGGGTGAACTTTACCTTTAAGAACCTTTTGAAAGGGTGTACGTGTATTTTTACCAGTGGCAGAAATAATCTCAAGCCAGCTGCAACAATCGTTATAACATGTGACCTTTTGCCCTGTCTTAAACCGCGCACGAATATGGAATCCTAGTGAAGTGCTAGGATCAAGAGGGTCACGGTAAGAGACATGTCAGTTGTAGGCCTCCACGGCAGCCCGCACACTCCCCCTTCATCTGTCGCGGTGCTGACGGACACTACGCAGACTGGGGGTGTTGGCCTTGAACTTGCCTTTCCCTCCCCCTCCGCATTCTCCCCCATTCACTCACAGCTGCGTCTGCTACAGTTCCCTAGGCAACCGTTATGCTGCCTGCCTAGCAACTGGTTCCCCCCCCCCCCCCTCCTTGCAGATAGAGAGGGGTTGATGAGGGGTGCTGGGAGAGACAAAGAACCCAATGTGTGTTTATCTAATGTGGATCATGGAACAGGAAGCAGCGTAGGCATCCTCTGTGTGGCTGTATTGTCTGAGCAACCACACTCGCCGGTCCACTAGTAGATCTGAGATCCAAGGGGAGCAGATGTTAGTAGTTATGAGTGGGGGCAATATTTTGAAATCCCGCCACCTCTTCATTCATAAAAGCAGAATGCCTAATAAACATTACACCTCAGTGTTTACAAATCAAGAGCAGCTTTATATTGAAGTGGATATTGTTTATTGGTATGTTTGTGTAAATAAAGTACAGGATAAAACACACACACACACACACACACACACATTTTATTACGTCATAATCAACAGCCAACCAATAAATATATAAACAAAGCATAGTGGTGCCCCCACATGGTAATATTGCAAACATAAGATGTTGCAATAAGTGAACATGTACTTGCATTCAGGTGATTCAAGATGTAGATGATCCTGTTTCTTCATCAGAGCAGATTTGGAGAAATTTAGCATTTGATCACTTAATCATCAATGGATCCTCTGCAGTTAATGGGTGCCGTCAAAATGAGAGACCAAACGGCTCATGAAAGCATCACAATAATCCCCAATTGATCAACACCATTCCAGTTCATCAATTAACATCTTGTGACAAGTTGCATGTTTGTAAGAAACAATTTCAGCATTAAGACGATTTTACCTTCAAACCAGTTTCTTACAGTTAAAACGCTGTCTTGTCTGCATCAGGAGAGAAATATACATGGCTTATAATCAAAAACTGTCTGAAAAACAGTTCTAATCAAGTATTTCTATGGGTTTTGATGTGAGAGAACAACATGAGATGGACTTTTTCATTGGAGGAAGTATTATTATGGATTATAGATTGGCATTCTGTCTGTAAGAAGCCATTATAATGCTTTTATCAGCTGTTTGAACACTTATTCTGATGGCACCCATTCACTACAGAGGATCTATTGATGAACAAGTGAATTTTTTTCTAAATATTTTCTGATGACGTAACAAACTCATCTACACCTTAAATGGCCTGCATTAAATGTTATTAATGATAATGGTATCAAAGAAAACACTTTACAATAAGGTTCATTAGTTAACATGATCTAAGAATGAACTATACAGTACTTCTACATCCTTTATTAATAGTTCATTTATATAATAATGTAAATTTTACCATTTACTGATGCAATATTACATTCACAATCTCTGTTTGTTCACATTAGTTAGCGCACTGTGAACTAACATGAAGAAACAATGAATTACTGTACTTTTTATGAACAATAATAAATGCTAATAGTGTAATAAATGTATTGTTCATTGATCGTTCATGTTAGGTAATACATTAATGTTAACAAATGACACCTTATTGTAAAATGTTACTGTATTAATAACCACAATAACAATGATCATTTTTATTATTAATTTCCGATTGATTGTTTTACCCCTCCACCTTCTTTTAACGTGACAGCATACACATTACATTAAAGTATATTGCTATACACAAACAATTAAACCAAGCACATATCAGCTCGACTGACCTGCAAACATCTGCATAAGAGCCATGGTTTTAATACATGCTACACAACACAGAGCAGAATTTAGGCCGCTGAGCCTGTAAACCTTTTGTTTCTTTTGTTTCGCTGCTGCTTGCATGTCTTTTTACATTGCTTGCATGTTTAACGTTCAGCATAAATGCATTTGTGAATCAATAACTTTGTCTCCTGCGGCCTTAAATAGAAACAGAAGTGCTGATGTTGACATTGAACATGTAGCTGCGATAAACTGTCTCGCAGACAGTGAAGCTGTGGGAATCTCCAGAGGAAATAAATTCACAAAATTGTTGTTTCTTTCTGCTCCGTTACTCACTCCTTGGTACAAGAACACAATTCTCTGCTAAAAGCGAATGTTTCTTTTAGCTTTGTATGTTGAATTCACACCTTGCTATAGGGAATCAATGACGCTCACTCTCACATCTTTAAATAGCCGTTTAGGTGCTGACGCTGCCATTGAAGTTGTTGCTGTAATCAGCCACTCTGGGAGCCAAATATACTGTTGCCCTGCTAAGAGCTGCTTGTGATCAGTCAACTGCTGAGTGTATGCGGGTCGTGCTTGTTCACCAGAATTAAATATTTAAAATGGCAAATAATAAATATTATACATTTTACTTTAAATATGTACAGTTCTGCAAAATAATTCACTGAAAAAAATCCCAAATTTGAAAATAATGATAAAAACAGTATTTTCTTGCAGTGACCAGAGAACATATTCTGATGTAATAGTATTCTGAGAGTTTCATAAAACCACTAAATATTATAAGAATTAAAAATCAAATTATTTTTTTATCTTAATATAGTCAAATCATTATGATATGCTGATTTGGTGCTCAAAAGTTGTGAAACTGAATATTTGTAAGGAAATGTTTGATGAATAGAAAGCTCAAAAGAACAGAATTCATCTGAAATAGAAATGTTTTCTGATATGTCTTTACTGTCATGTTTGATCCTTTGATGTGTCTTTCTTAAAGAATCTTAAAATATTTTTCAGACCTCAAATATGTTTAAACTAGCTTTGGGCTGACTAAATAATAATAATAATAATAATAATAAACACATTGGTTATGATTTATCTTTGTTCTTCATTTTGAAATAACCATTCCAGATTCTGGATATTTCATTTCTGAGCAGTGCTTTAGAATATACAATTCATTCTCGGTTGAGTCTTATTCATTATAAACATGGAAGCAGATAGACTTAAAGGTGCTCTATGCGATCTTACGTTTCACGTAAATAAAAAACAAAACAGAGCAAGCTCCCCCCTCCCCCCCAGTGTTTCTGTAACTGCCGTGAACGCGCGAAGTGCATTGATACAAAAGGTGGTGATAACCCAAAAGAGACAGCTACAGAGCTAACATCAAACTAATATGTAAAAATAAAACTCTCAGTTCACGCTGTATAATCAACTCTGTCTATTATGTGCACGCACATTAAACCCCACCTCTTCTTGCTGATTGGCTGGCCGTAGTTTGTTTTGGTGCACGTCCCTTGCCTCTGCAACATTGCATAGAGCACCTTTAAAGAAACAAAATATCATCATAAAAAATCCTTTTGTGTGTCATTGTTCATTTTTGCATGTTGTTCTATTGCTTTCATTGGAGGCTTTTTATCTCCCATCTTTTAATAACAGACCTGTGGTTTAAGTCTTGCTGCATTTTACTTCCCTTCTTCCCAGGGAAAAAATTATATTCACTTATTCATGAAACAAGAGAACATATTTGTACCAGATGTGTAAAATTAATATACAAAAAAAAAATTTGTTGAACCCCAAGTGCATTTAAACAAACCGGAAAAACCAAGAGTTTCCTTCCCAAGTAATCGCCCAAACAGAGATTTAATTAAAAACATAACAGACACCGAATAGGAAAAGGTTTAGATTTAATTGCCATTTGTAAAGGTTCATTGTTGCTGGTGTTGTTTAACTTAAACAAAGCACCATATGCCACAACAGTAGACACAGAACACAGCAGAGATTTTCACATTTTTCATTTCATCCAGCACGTAGTGAACATTACCAGTGGAGCAGACAGACATATGAAACGTTCACATAAATTAAAAATCACTTAAATTGCCAGCTGTTCCAGTGAACAACCAGCTGGCTTCTTATATTTGTCTGTTACAATACAAAAATGGGCTTCTCTCTTTGGATGGGTCAGAAGACAGGTGGGAAAGATGATTTCAGTTCACTTTGGAGAGCTGATGTTGAGACAAGTGCTGATCTGAACTCTTAACAACACTGACTTTCTCTAGGCCTGTGAATTGAAGGGTTGTTCTGAAATGCTGTTAAACCTGGCATTGTGTGTGCTCCATAAAGCCTCTGTAGGCTGAGACTGTGAGGTATTCTTTAAGACTTTAGCATCAGCACCTTCAATTCCACATGCAGTCTTGAAACGCAGTTTATGAGGAAGACCTTTCGTATTGTTCGCTTGCCATCCTAAAGAATTTGTATCCACTGCTGTAATACCGCTTGGCTCGTCACCACAGTACTTTTGGATACGTTCACCTCCAGGATCATCTGAAAGCACAGGGCTTCTAATGCTTGACCTTCCAGGCATGAAGAACCCATAGTTTTGCGCTTCATCTGGACCACCATGCTGTGAGATAGGATGTAAGTTTGTGCTGGGGCAGTTGAAGGGTATTGCTGGAGATGTTTGGTTGTGTGGACCAAAGGAGTAGATCTGTGCTGGTGAATCTGTGGGATCTTTGATCAAACCGAATTTGAACTTAAATGCCAGTAATTCAGCTTTCAGTCGTGCATTGTCTTCAAGAAGAGCCAGAACTCTGCTTTCTACCACCTTGTCACTGATGCGGCGTTTCTCACGAGAACGCCTGGCGGCTTCGTTGTTCTTTTTGCGCTTGTCCCAATAACCTTGATCTTTTTTGTCAGCAGGGACACACTCACGTTTGTGACGCAGAGTGATGTGGCTGTTTGTATCAGAGCTTTCCTGGTCTTTCAGACTTCTGGGATTGATAAGAAAAGAGCGGGCTAGCATGCTGCTGGACGTTAATATGGACACTGTTTCTTCTGTGAAGGACATGGTTTCACCCTGACTGACTAGATCAGTTATTTCTTGAGGGTACATCACTGTCTGTTCTGCCATGGTAACAGTTTGATCCTTCATGCTTTTTTCCTTTAAGTCTGGGGTGTATTATATATTTGAAATCACAAGACTAACTCACAGGTCTTGTAAAAGGCTGGTACTCAAGAAAAACTCTCTTTGTTGCAGTCTTGAAGGTCTTTAACTCCCCCTAGTGGTTGAAAGCAGAAATACAATTAAAAGGTTTATGTAGGCTCACACATTACATAACTGAAGCAATGTGGCAATTGTAGAAATAAATAAATGTGAAGTCAAATTAAAAAAGACAAGAAAATTTGAGCATAACTTAAAAACAGAAAGCCATGATAATTGATTATTCAGATTTTAAATGAATTTTAAATGTGTTTTAGTTTTTGAAAGTTGTGGCTTAAATAGCCCTTTTGAATGTCAATAACTAAATACAAAGAAAACTTAAACAGACTAATATATGTGTGTGTGTGTGTATAATATACAAGTTTGTTTTTAAAATATTTTATTTTGTCTCATATTTCACATCTCTCCTATGACAATTACGTTACACACCATAATTTATTTATTATTTTTGTATATTGGCACGCGTTTGCTGAAAGTGGAGTCGTCTTTAAATGAAATATTTCAAAGTCTGATGCTTTTGTAGCTAGCGTACTACGTGAAAAATACCATTAATTGTATGAATTTATTAGATCTTACCTTTCAGTAAAACGCTTAATGGTTGACTTTGAAATCACTCGCGGCAGCTGCGTGCAGGAGAATGTAATCACTGAATGAAACGCGGCTCTGCTGGCGTGCTCTATCTTCTTGTAGCGAGCTCAGGCTCAGAGTCAGTCAGGACAGGTCTGTGTTCATGTCTTTGTTCGTCTTAAGAGTTCATCTCGGGTCGCGTGGTCAGCTGGTATCAACCCTGCGTCAGAGCGAGCAACCAACGGAACAGCAGAGCGCGTAAAATGCACAACAACGCTGCTTTAAATATAAACACGACCTAAATATTTCCGTTTCGAAAAACCATGCTAAAGTAGTGTTCAAGAAAGAAAGGAACAGACATGTCTGTGTTTGGTTATTGTTCAACACTGCAAATATGTTTTTGCAATATCAGATGGGGCCAGCTGGTTCCTCGGGGCCCTAAACAGCCTCTTACTTATTGCTAAAGTCCGCCCTGAAGCAATATACAAATATTTCAAATGGTGGCAGTGTTTTTGTTACAGAAATCTTTAGTTACTTGCCAGTGCACTATATGCTGTTGTAGTGAATTATTTTGACATGTCTTATGTAACAGTATTTTTCAATGTTTATTTGTGGCCATGTTGATATATAGACTAATGCTTGGTAATAACAGTGGCAATTGATCTTTTGATGTAATTAGACTATCAAAAGAATAGCATATAGATAGCATTTGTGGCATATTGTTGACAAAGTAATGATTTTTGACTTATTTGACAACTGAACTTGTTCTGACCCTGAAAGATTACTTTAGTTTGAATTGTTAATTGAGCTAGCTAGTCCAAAATCTGTTATACACACTGCAAAAGACGCTTTTCTATCCTAGATGTTTTGTCTTGTTTCCGGCCAAAATATCAAAGCAAAAATCACTTAATTTGGACTTTTTTTCTGAAAATAAGACAATCATTTTTACTTAAAATCCTTAATTTAAAAATATTTTTATAGATATTTTGGCTGGAAACAAGACGACAAAATCTAGGCTTGAAAAGCAGTTTTTTGCAGTGCGGGACAGGTCTGCATTTTTTTTGTTGTTACAAAATATTAAATGTGTTTTGGAAATTGTAATAACTGGAAAAAGCCTAACTTGCCATCTTGACTTAATTAGATTTCACCCGCAGCGATACAGCATCGCCTTATTATGTCATTTATCTGATGTGTAATCCTGCAGAGCTCCTTACCAGCCAACCTTTCTGCACAGTATAGGCCAGGCTTTCATTTCGTAAATGATGACATCATTTAACAGGACTTCTCTGGTCTGTGTCTCTGTCCACCACTGCTCCTTCCTTGATCTTTCCCCAAACTTTTGGCAAGAACTGTGCATCGTCTTACATAGTGCATGTCTTAGAAAAGAAATGTTGTCCTCAGGCAGCCTGAGATAAACATCAGGAAGTCTCTTTGTAAAGCAGTCCTTCATTGAGTTACTGCTTTAACAAACTCTACAATGAAACCTTATTTCTCAGTCCTCTAGTCAGACACAACTGTTACTGTAAAGAACCTTCGTCCTTAACTAAAGGAGTGTACATATTCAACTAATTTGATCAGATGAATCAAAATATGTTGCCAGAATATGCTGGAACAGAAAAATCTTTTTGATATTTTTTTCTGTTTTCTTTTTCCTCCATGTGCTCTTAAAACCTATTACTGTATGAAGACCAATTAACAATTTTTACTGTTTTAAGAGCCGTTTTATTACTGCAGTGGCTCATAATAAGGACAAACACATGGTCTGTTATGGCCTGTGACGTCTCTGTTAGATTAAGTACGTTAAGGCAGTTGCTTGAGTCTGAGTCACTCAGCCTACACACACACAAACACACACTCACTCACGCAGAGCTCTTGAACAGATATCACAGGGTGTGTTGAGGACAGAGCGATGTCAACACTTACTCATCTCTCTCTCTCTCTGTCTAGTTTTCAGTGTATGGTGCAAATTGTTGTTTTGAAGCTCAGACTGCTTAGTCTGGTCAATCTCCACAAATGCATTTCATTATAGACATCAAATGCAAAGGAGCAATTAAATGCAAGAGTGGCCACTAGTCTCCTTTTAATTTCCACAGTATGTTGTATATGGTTCAATTTACTGTTATAAAATATATATGTATATAAAAAGTCCCTCATTCTCCCTGTGTTCATTTTATGAAAATGTGCACGGAAAGTGAGACTAAAGAAGGGAATTGTAAATAAAAAGGGGTTTTTGCTTTATTTTTTATTTCCTGATTTTGGAAAAGTAAATTGTTCATCATGAGACTTCCAGTTTATGTAAATTATTTTGCATGCAAGTCAATGATCCAGTAAGCCAAGAACTCCAGCTGATAGATCTGTTTGATATTAAAGAAGGGTACAATAATGCAAGGCTAGAATGACATGGCGGTGAATTAATGATGAATACGTTTCTGTGAACTAGTTTAAGTGATGTTGTGTTGCATTCGGTGATCTCTTGTACTTTCAGAGGCTGCATCAGAACCTTGTTCTTCCTGCCTCCCATCTTTCTCCCTGTCTCACACTGGTTTCTGGTCCTTGTTTAACATAATTTTACCCACAATTATGTTATAAGGCACAGCATATGCCTCCATATTGTTCATGTATAAATTGGTGTGCTCTGTGACATAGAGCTGAGGACAAGATGCTTTCATTTTTTCCTACAAGCCATTAGTGGTTAATTTTCTTTCCCCTGGAACAGCATCAGAAAATACTAATTAAGAGTTTACTGTATATATACAGTCATGTGGAAAAGAAAGCACATTTTTAAATTCTATGGTTTTACATATCAGGACATAATAAATTATTTGGTCCATAGAAGGTGTCAAATTGAGGAAAATATAACCTCAGATGAACAACAACACATGGCATATTACATTTTGCCATTATTTATTTAACCAAAATGAAGAGCTAGAATGAAGATTGTACAACATGGCTTCAGTACATTGAGGTTTACTCACAGCTCTTATAAGCGTTTCAGCAGTCAGTTCTGGACTTTGACTGGGCCAGAGCTTTAGCTGTCGGACAAATGGCCTCATATTTATGCAGAATACCAGAGGGAATCGTGACAGACTCAACGGCTGCCATGTGCTCAGGTCCTGTGATTGCAAAAACAAGCCAATATCATCACCTCTTCCTGTATTTACCTAATTCTAGACCCGCTGTAAAGAGACAAAGCCATGTGATTTTCACATGTTCTTTAGGTGTCTTGAAAAGATTGTGTGTTGAGGTTCAGCTAACTTCTGAAATGACTTGATCCCCTGAGTATATTAAGTTAATTAAAATCTAACAATACTTTTCAAGGGAAAGTTAGCTGTGCAAAATTGGTATGTGGTAACAGTGTGCTTTGCCTCTTAAACAAGTGTAATATCTAGCCAGATCCGCAATGCATTGTGTCCTCAGATGCCCCCTTACAGTGATTTCATAAGTGCTTGTGTGACGTGTGTCTGTGGCTCAAAACATAACCCCAGGCTAATCCCAGAATGCTAATCTCAGTTGTATCCCCCCCCAAACAGGTTTAACACAATAAAACGACTAGGGCCTTACTTTAGCATTTATATATACAGTGGTGGCTAAAATAAATAAAACACTAGTATTTTGTAATTTTTCTCTTTTTTTCGGTTGATAACAAGTATTGTTCAATACTGAAGCCATATTTTCAGCAATATGGAAGTCTGTGCGGATTCATATTCCACAACTTGTAAAACAATATAAGTTTTCATCACATTTTTCAAAACTGATAAAAGCACATTCAAACCAGAACAATAGCAAACTGTCCATTTCTGTAGGAATTATACTGAAATATTACATCTTAGCAGAATATTTATTATCAAATTGAATAATAATTATTCCAAACACAACTAAATGCAATTTTGGATAAGTGTTATGAAATGTTTTCTGAATGGGAATTGTGTCCCCAGTGTTATGATTAAACAAGCTTATATTTAGACTGATATGAAGGGTTTTGTTGGTCTGAGTGAGTTTTGGAGGTGAGATTGGTCCAGATTCATCTTGGTAAAGCAGACAGTTTTGAAAACATTGCTTCAGTATTGAACAATGCTTGTTAGCAATTAAAAAGCAAACTGTAAGTCAGTTATTTCTATTTTTTGCTGTAGTGTGTCAGTATGAAAAATCAGTTTACATTTCCAAACATTCATTGAAGAATCTTGGGAGATGTTGCCACCAATCCAGAATAACTGTGCTTCAAGAGACCTACCTGTAAAGCTGCCTGAAAAGTGCACAGAGGGCAAAAGCTGCTTTAGACACAAAGGATGGTCACACCAAATGTTGATTTAATTTAGTTAATAGAAGTTAATTGATAAAGAAAATCTATATATGGCAGTATTTTGACAGCTTCTTAATTTTACATAATGTTTACACAAGTTCCTAAAACCTTTAAGAGTATTGTACTATTCACAGGTAGGTCTCTTGAAGCATCTTGGAGACGTTGCCACAGTTCTTCTGGATTGAGTCGGATTCAGTTTTGTTCTGTTACTTCATGTCATTCCAGACAGACTGGATGATGATCAGATCTCCATGTGGAGCACTGGCTGTTGTCAGACTCCTTGTGCAAACTCCTTGTGAACTTTATAATTTACATTTATCCAGTGCACCGGATCAGCGGATCCTCACACACTGCGTTGTGTGTTAATTTGCCATCTGTTGGTTGGAAATAAGACTTGCAGAAAGTGCATAATTGCAGTTGCTTTATTTGTGATGATCACATATTCAGTATGCTTCACAAAAACATTAACATTAGCATGAAAGGCAAAAAATATATATTTTTTCTCTTGATGGTATCCTTTTCTATAAATAGCAATATTACCATTACACATGAAGATTCTGTTAACATTTATAATGCCAAAGAACTCCCAAACAAATGGACTATTACAATGGCATGTTAGTGCCACCCAAAAAAATAAACAATCTAAAACTACGAGATTAAAGTCGAAACTATGTGAATAAAGTCATAATATTACAAGATTTCAAAAATACTGAGAATAAAGCCGAAATACTACGAGAATAATGTCGTAATATTACAAGATTAAAGTTGAAATACTATGAGAATAAAGTCGAAATACTACCAGAATAACATCGTAATATTACGAGAACAACGTCGTAATATTACAAGATTAACGTCGTAATATTACGAGAATAAAGTCGAAATACTACGAGAATAAAGTCGAAATACTACGAGGATAAGGTCTTATTATTACGACAATAAAGTTGAAATACTACGAGAATAAAGTCGGAATACTACGAGAATAAAATCTAAATACTACAAGAAGTTGTAATATTACGAGATACAAGTCGAAATACTACGAGAACAACGTCGAAATACTACAAGAATAAAGTCTAAATACTACGAGAACAACGTCGAAATACTACGAGAATAAAGTCGTAATATTACGAGAATAAAGTCGAAATACTACGAGAATAAAGTCGTAATATTACGAGATTCAAGTCGAAATACTACGAGAACAACGTCGTAATACTACGAAAATAAAGTCGAAATACTACGAGAATAAAGTCGGAATACTACGAGAACAACGTCGTAATACTACGAGAATAAGGTCGGAATACTACGAGAATAAGGTCGGAATACTACGAGAATAAAGTCGGAATACTACGAGAATAAAGTCGTAATACTATGAGAACAACGTCGTAATATTACGAGAACAACGTCGTAATACTACAAGAATAACATCGTAATATTACGAGAATAAAGTCGTAATACTACGAGATTCAAGTCGAAATACTACGAGAACAACGTCATAATACTACGAGAATAAGATCGGAATACTACGAGAATAAAGTCGGAATACTACAAGAAGTCATAATATTACGAGATTCAAGTCGTAATACTACGAGAACAACGTAATATTACGAGAACAACGTCGTAATATTACAAGATTAACGTCGTAATACTACGAGAATAACATCGTAATATTACGAGAATAAAGTTGAAATACAACGAGAATAACGTTGTAATATTACGAGAATAAAGTCGAAACTACCAGAATAAAGTCATAATATTATGAGATTAAAGTCAAAATGTTTCAAGAATTTAATTCTTTGAAATTCAAGTTATAATATTTAGTATAGTGTGCTTGCAAATGACGTGGATTGAGAGAAGGCCACCGGAATTTAGGCATATTTGAATATTGTTGCGTCCGAGCGGCCTTTTAAAACAAAGTCTCAGTTTTCAGTTTTATAGCGAAACAACATAAATTGTGTCTTACAATAATGTGTTGTTCAAGCTCTTTACTGATCCGATCGCTGTATTATACATATTCATTATTTGTAGTATGCCAGACACACAGTAATGTTCTGCTATGTTGCTTTTGATATAAAAGAGCTCATCTTTCAAATGAATGTGTTTTTCCTCTTTGTTTCAAGTGTATAGAAAGACATCAGAAGGCATGGGAAAACAAGCTATAGACTAATTTATAATGAAGTCTCATTGTAATCGGGAAAATGACTGACTTACACTGCCGCTTAAACTAAAGTGATTTCAGCTATATGACAGGCTATATATATGTCATGTTATAATATATATATTGTTTGTATTTCGCTATAAAACTGCCAGATTTTGAAAGCAGAGAATGTCTCTGGGTGCTCCCAATCTAGGCCGAATTTAATCTCGTAATATTTTGACATTAATCTCGTAGTATTTAGACTTTATTCTCATAGTTTCGATTTATTACGACTTTAATCTCATAGTTTTAGATTTTTATATTTTATTTTTGGTGGCACTAAAACGCCATCGTAGACTATAGACAATAAATAAGAAATCAGAACAAATTTTATAAAACGATACAAAGCTCACCACTAACCCAACAAATATAATTTTTTTTATGTTGTTTTATGTAAAAATCACACTTTAATCTTCATATATTTCTGCATCTTTATGTACATGAGCTAATTCCAATTCATATCCATCAGGAATTTCCGTACTTTACAGCAATGAGAGCGTGTCTCACTGCCTTGCCAGTTAACTACTTTTCATGTTTTCTCGTTCTTTTAAATTTTTCACAGTAATCCATTTTTGATGGGTGGACTTTAATTAAATCTTTACCGTTTCCTAATTCATACAGTTTAGTTAAAGGGTCCAGATTGGAAAATAAGTCTGATGTTTTTACTTTAAGTAAATACAAATTTGAAGCTCTTGATTTTGATGTGAATCCCACTTATGATTAGGAATTTATTTGGACAAAAATTGAAATAAAATCAACTCATCCCGTTTATCATTTGATGTACAGTATGTACATGTCAGTTGTCTATATTTATGTAATAGTGCTTTATGGATAAACAATGTCCAGCACCTCACCTGCTGAACACAGGTCCTCTTTCTAAACCTCTAAAATGCCCTCACAGACTAACCTCGATGTGTGGACACATTTGCTTTTTGTGTTTTGTTTGTATTTGCCCTCACACATGTCTCTTCATGTGTAATGCCAGGTGGTCGGACCGGCTGAAGGCTCTGTGGCAGAGCATGCACTCATATGGCTTCTGTCCCGTGTGTTTTCGGAAGTGTCTCGTCAGCTCATCCGAACGGGCGAACTTCCACCCGCAACCTTCCCACGTGCAGTGGTATGGCTTTTCACCTGAGCACAAGAGAAATATAGAAGGTAAAGGCATGGGGTGCATTTCTACATAGTCTCAGCCTTTGCATATTATGTATATTTCGCTTTGTTGAATAATCTGGTCTCTTTTTTTTCTAAAAATTCATTCAAACAAGGCTTTGTGCATATAACATTTGGACACCGCAATGTAGCAGTAAATAGCAACAGGATATGATTTCACACTCCAGGGTTTTGCATGTGTCTAAAAGGAAACAAATGAAGAGACAAATCTCTTGCAGTGGTGTTGTTGTTTAAAATACAACTATGAAACAACATTCTTTAGTTAATTGATAAACCTAAAAATAAATAATTAGATGAAAAGCATTTTTAAAAAATTCTACATTGAATATTACAAATATTGTGTGGGCACTTTATTAAAGTATTACATTTGAAAACGGAAACAGTAAATTGAAGTTAAATATGAAATATAAAAGATTTTTAAAATGACAAAAAGCATGTAATAAAAATGCAACAATAGCAAAACAAAAATTTAAATAATAAATTATATGATTAAAAAAAGATAGATAAATAAATAAATAAAATGATAAAAGTGCATAACAAAAGTCTTTAAACTATAAGCGAAATAACTAAAAATAACAGAATTACTACTAATCACTAAAATGTAACATTAAAGCTAATGAATAATAACAGTAAATACTATCATATAAATAAATAAAATGAATAAATAAATAAGCAAAATTAGTTGCCGTTGGTCAGTTTTATAGAGACTATCTTCTGAAATAAATTTTTATAGGATTTGTTACAGATTTGCAATTAACAACATGCTATTCTATAATATTCTGACTCTAAACATGGACACATAAGTGTGTTTTTAGATTACCTGTGTGTGTTCGGAGGTGTGCTTTGAGATGAGAGCTCTTGGTGTAAGTCTTATGGCAGCCTGGGTATTCACAACTGTGAACCGTGGCTTTCCTCTTCAACACCCCTCTCCGCATGCGCTTCCCCTCCAGACCTGCAGGGGGCACCGTGGAGTCGGGCACCATGCTCTGTGTGGACGGATAGTGGTTGGCCGGCTGCCTGTGCACGTAGTTGACTTGCGGTTGGTAGAGTCTGGGCTGCGAGTAGTTTTGGATGAAGTTGTAGTGTTGGTGTGGAGGAAACACCAGTGCCTCCACGGCGATCCCAGACATCTGGGAAGGAAAGGGTATCAAAGGTGCAGGCTGTGGATAGTGTCCAAAATCCCACGACTTCATCTTCCCCATGCTGTTTCTGTCATTTTCTCTGTTTATGTCATTAGCAGTAGGGAAACTACTGAACTGATGGGGGTTTTCTGAGAATAGTTTCACCGCTTGCTGCTGCTGCTCCAAATATCCCCCGTTAAAAAGATCAGGCAATGAGGAAGTTGCTTCTTGAGGAAACAACTCAGCCAGAGAGCTTGTAACGGACACTTGGTGTCTATTTGATCTTGACTCCTGGACCTGGTAAAGATCAGGACTGTGAACCTGGTCCTGCGTCGGCGGCCGCTGGGAAGTGTAGTTTTGAGAATTGGACCGTTCAGGTGATGCGCCGCCCCAGTCAGACAGCAGGAACTCCATATCCCAGCATCCCTCACTGTCATCAGGGTTTTCATCTGACAGAAACTGAGAGGGTTTAGAGCTGCTGGTGCTTTGGTGTAGATCCTTGGAATCCAGATCCAAGAAGCCTTTTTCAAACTTCCAAGCCTTTGGAACCATTAAATATTTGAACATTTATTTTTACATTTCTTGATTAACCATTTTAAATTTGAAAAAGGAATATGGTAGTTTCTAAACCACAGCATCTTCCTTCAGTTTTGTTCTCGTTTAGGGGATTTGGAGAAATGGCAATCATGTTTGTTATGCAACTAGTCAGCTGTCATATGGAAGATGATATCATAAGATAAAAGTCACTATTAAAATGTAATCGCCATTAAAAAAAAAAAAACAGTAAATAAACCAAGTTTGGTGAGATATATCTGAAACAAACATACCTTCATGTTTTCGGAGGCGTTGCAGAAGTTTGAAAACGAAGGCAGAACAGCTTGAGTCACAGCCATCCGTTTAGCATTTATTATCCAAATAAATGCAATAAATGCGTCCTGTTTTGTCTTAGATGTGCAGTAGGCAAAGGGCAGGAACCCAGAAATTAGTGTTAAGGATATTTACAAAAAAAAGTTTCACAGTGGCATTAATGCTAGTAACCTTTTCCCTCTCTTTCTTCCCCCCTCTCTTTCTCCCTCTCTTTTTCTCTCTATCAGTGATAAACTTACGTTTAAGACCCCTGACAGTTGTGATTGTGGGTGGAGTTTAAATTTGAGTCCAAAAATGTGAAAGTGCCTTTAAGTCATTAGTTTAGCAAGTTAAACTCAACCAAGAAGCAATAAATACACTAAATAAAATTGAATACACACTATTTATCATATCACCTATTTTCATTTCGCTGAGCTATTAAAAATCCTTCATCCAAATATGATGGATATGTTACAGCTAAAATAAGAGAAATTATATTATTGATATGATTATGAATTAAATGTAATATCAATAATATTTAATCATAGAATTACATGGTAATACATATTTATTAAACTATAAATGTAGTTGGTAACAATAAATTATGCAGTAGATTAATCAGCCAATAACGGTCAACATTTGTATCATACAATATTTAAAAAATATTTGTAGCTAAATAGCATTCAAATAAATATATCATTGAAATATAATTTAATGCTTTTAATGTATAAAATACTATAAGTGATGATATAGAAAGCTAAGATGTGTTGAACACTATTTGCAAACAGTATCAAGGTTAGGTAGAATATACAGTGTCTGCATTAACACTCAGAGCCATACATCTCCCGTGAAGCACACAAACCCACTTCAGTGTCTGTGTGAGTGTGCGATTCTCAGAAGGCCGGTGTTCAGTAGGTGATTATGTTCTGGAGAGCAGTTATCAGTGTGGTTAGGCCGATGAGAGGCCTCCTGTCCTGTATGAGATAATAGAGCTCTGGGTCCCTCTGAAGCCTCTCACCCCACAGATAACAGCACATACACACATTTACACTGTCAAACCTAGCGGCTGAGCTGCCTTTGTTGAAAGCCACTGCATTGACTCATTTGAATGAGAACACCTCATTTTCCTATGCATTTCTACTGGGCCTGTGGGTCCGTGAGAACAAAATACACAATCAGACAGGGTAAGCACACTCAAACCAAGTGGCTAAATAAACACAAGCAGATCTGTAATGTCAGAATCTCATTTGCAGCTTGATGACTGTATCTCAGGGGTGCCCAACCCTGTTCCTGGCGATCGACTGTCCTGCAAAGTTTAGCTCCAACTCTAATCAAACACACCTGA
>JAUCMS010000105.1:3209093-3229359 GCA_032357445.1 Enteromius radiatus | reverse complement strand
TAATAAATCTGCAAAAATGTCTACAATTCTGTGTTTTTCTGTCAATATGGGGTGCTGTGTGTACATTAATGAGGGAAGAAATTAAGTTAGATGATTTAAGCAAATGGCTGCAATATAAGAGTGAAAAATGTATAGGGGGCTCCGTACCCACTGTATATCTCCATAGACAATAGATAATGGACATCACCCATAAATTAAAATGTTGTAATTTACTCACTCTCATGTTGTTCAAAATCTGTGTGCCTTTCTGTCTTCTGTTGAACACAAAAGATATTTTGGAAAAACAGTTACTGATAGCCATTGACTTTCATAGTTTTTTTTTTTTTTTTCATACCATGTACGTCAATGGCTGCTGTATGGTTACCAACATTCTTGAAAATATCTTTTTTGTGTGTTCAACAGAAGAAGACATATATGGGATATGGATATAGCTTTGGAATTACTTGAGGGTTAGTAAATGGGAGCTTTCACACCAGAGGAACGAACCTTTTCACGGTTCATAGAACTATTGACCAAAGTTCCCACATTTTGGCATGTTTGCATGGGCTAAGAATGTATTTAGCTCCAGGAAGTCTATTTGGATTAGCTAAATTAGCTCCTACTTCAGGTCGGGTCTAAAGCAGTTCTATAAGACATGGCCAAACATATACGAAATACCAGCTACACAGCATTATTAAAAAGCTGTGTAAAAATATTTACTCCACAAACATGGGAAACAGCAATAATGGCATTTAGCTACCTGCTGTCTGCAGCAATGTGTACTTTTCTCAGCCTCAATAGTATGTAACACTGTAAGTTATTATAGAAGATTGAGTTATGATTTTCATGCTCTTATAAATATTCACATTCTATTTCCATTACCACGAAACCCATGACACACAACAAAGACAGCTCTGGTCTGGTCCGGTTGTTGTTAATGCCACGAATAAAGACATCTCAGTCAGCTTTTTCACAATTTCTGCTACTGGAGTGAATGCAACTTGGAAAATAGCCAGAGGGAGAAACTGGTTTTCTAGGAACCAGCATGCTGGCTATTTTCTTGAACTGAGTTCCTAGAACTAATAGTAAACCACAATATTAATGACAGAATGTTCATTTTTGGCTGAACTACTCCTTTAAGGAAGCATCTGCTTATGCAGACATCTCACTTTGATGTGCACATTTGTGCTATTAAGCAAATGTTCTCATGTCACTATTTCTGTCTGTGTTTCCTCTCACAGAGCTCCCAGTCCCCACTCTGTCTTTGTCCCGACACAAGGGTGAAGTTATGGAGTGTGTTGGGTCACCCTCATATCCACAAGGCTTCTTCTATTTATTTCGCGTGGGTGTCCTCTCACCTGAGGCGACCCATCAGGCTTCCCTGACCCAGTACAGTGCTATATTTCCTATACTAAGTCATTATGAACATGGCGCACAGTATCAGTGTCAGTACAGCGTGTTGCTGGGCAAATCCAATGCGAACTCTAAATTGAGCCCACCAGTAACTATCCCATGCATTACAGGTACTGTATGTGTTATACTAAATGTGATACAAAGTGATCTCTCAAAGTTACATGAATAAGATTTTAAAATCTGATTTATTGCGTCTTTTTTTAGGGCATCATCAATGCACACCAAACTCTACAGGTAACATGGAACACACCACTTTTTTTTTTTTTAAATAGACTCATTTTCCAACTCCCCCAGAGTTAAACAGTTGAGTTTTATCATTTTTCATCTCTGGCTCTGGAGGTAGCACTTTTAGCTGTAGCTTTGCATAGATCGTTGAATCTGATTAGACCATTAGCATCACACTCAAAAATGAGTTGAAAAATTAGCATATTTTCAAAAGTATTGTGTTCCAGTGATCACAGTAATGCAGCAAATCAAATATGCCCAACCTGGTATATAAAAACACTCTCTTTTGTCTTCATACATGTCTATGGAAAGACAGCACAGATCTGGCTCTGATTGTTGGCTCCGTGTCTGCGGGTGTGCTGTTCCTCATGGTGGTGGCTATCTTGGGCTTTGCCTTGCACAGACATCGTGAGTATTTGATATCTGGTCTCTTATTTTAGTTGCTCATATGTTTACATTGGGGAAGTCTAGGCTCTGATGAACAATAATACCCTGTGGTAATTATCTTCTCAATCCATTCAATTAAATACTGGAACAAAACAAAGTGAACACACCCGTTGTTTGTTTTTCATTCATGCATGTAATCCTCATTAATATAAATTGAATTGTAATCTCTACCCATTTATTTGCAGTCAAAAACATGTCAGAGAGAAGGAGACAAAGGTGAGACAATACTGTAGAGCGTACTGCATATTTAATTAAAGTGCCCCTATTATGAGTTACGAAAGGTATATATTTTGGTTTTGGGCGTCCCAAACAACAGGCTGACATGCATGCAAGGTCAAAAAAACGCTTTAATTTTCTTATAAGATGCATTTATTTTTAACTTATTTGTTGAATGTTTTGTTTTTTTATTTTTTAACCCCTCCAGTGATTGGTTGATTTAATTTAAAACCGTGTTTTAATGCTCCAAAAGCAGCAAATAGTGCTAAAGAATGAATTAGCATTTTCATTCAGTCCAGCACGAAATGCCAAGCAAGTGGGTGGGCAATATGCTAATATTTCATATTAATGTCAACATGAAAACAACTCTTTTCAGTGATTCAGAGTTGACTCTTTCTTTTGAGAGACAATACAAACTTTGTAGGATGTTTTCATTCACTTAGAGCTGTGTTACACACTGCATGAAAGGTCATTTTCAAAAAGCCATAATAGGCGCACTTCAAAATTGCGTACATTTATTTAGTGTGCAGACATTTCTAATCGACTTGCAGTTAACTCAAGAGTATACATTATTACTTATATATTATTGTGACTATCTGTTCCCTGTCTATCATTGTGTTATTTGAGTTACAGGAAAAAATAATTAAAGTATACACTACTGTTCAATTTTTTAAGGTTCGATACTTTTATTCAGCAAGGATGCATTAAATTGATCAAAAGTGACAGTAAGGACATTTATAACATATGAAAAGATTTCAGTTTTAAATAAATACTAATGACTAATGTTTTTGTACAATTCTACTCATCAAAGCATCCTGACCTAAAACAATTATCACAGTTACCACAAAAATATTAAATATCTAATATAAAAAAATGTAATTTAAACTATTAAGTAATAAAAAAAAAGTATTAAATGTTAAAATGATTTCTGAGGGATCATGTGACACTCAAGACTGGAGTAATGGTTGCCGAAGGCACCTATAGCAGCAATAAATTACATTTTAAATTATATTAAAGCAGAAAAGTTCATTTAAATTATAATAATATTTCACAATACAATGTTTTACTATTTTAAAATGAAATAAATGCAGACTTGTTGAAATATGAGACTTTTTCAAAAATATGAAATGAATTATTCATTTTAAACAGTAGTGCATATTGTATATTATTATTTAAATACTTCCAGTAAATACATAAATTGGTTTTTAAAACACTAATTATGTTATTATATATTATATTAGATATAATATATTATATTTATATGATTATTTAAATAATTGTTTTATCTTTGCACACTGCTAATATAAGTTTTAAATATATAATAAAACTTCTCCCACAGAGATCAAGAAAAATTCTGGCAACATGTTCACCACAACGATCATATTGTTGGTAAGTCACTGTGTCAGTCTCTTCAGAGCGAGTAATTGACCTGGGTACTCATCTTCCCATCATTACATCAGATATCTGATTTTGTGTTCAAGATGATTGATTTTCTCTCACTATGATTTATTTTTTCATCAGACCTCACTCTACAGCGTCTTGACATTGATTCTGAGGTAATGATGCCCCATTTCAAACCTTCTCTTGTGATTCCCTTTTTCAAAGGGCCCCACTACAGTAGTATCTTGTATCTCGGTCCAAGTACTAAGGTTACATGCTGATTTGAGAAGCCAAGAATGAGAGAGGAAGAATAAGATCATTTTACATCATGCCATGTTTGCTAATATCCTCCTGTTGCATTATGTCCGCCGTGAGAAACTCTGACTTATAACATCTCTTGCATGTTTTTAATATACGCATATTTACAATCTACAGGGCAGTGGGCAAACACTCAGAGGAAGACCCTCCCTTTCTGAGCCCATTTATGACTATCCCATGGCGACCTTTAAGAATCCCACCGTTTACTGATCTTTCTATCTACTGTATCTGTCAATGATGGTATATTTTGTGCTAAATGTTTGATATATTCTGTATAACTGTAATGTTTATTTAAAAGCAAAAAGATTTTGTATTTTTGTTAAGTAAACAATCTACTTTCTGTAGTTCCTGGTGTATATATATATATATATTTTTTATTGAGATATGAATTTTTCTGTCAGCAGGGGGCTCTGGACATCCAGATATAATGTCAGATTGACATTTTAGTAAAGCAATGGCAGTTTTGAGCGTTGGGCATTAAATCTTTGCAAATCGTTTTATAGATTTAATCAACTAAAGCTTTGAACACATTCATTTGCATGGATTTTTTTCCAGTGTCACTAGTTCTTATAAGAACTTCTTTCAGTTCCCCTTTGCTTATCATGAAACTTAAAAGGAAATTAATTTGGCAGTCATGTCTGAATGTCATCCTAGTAAGAAAATTATATATATTATTATTTGATGCTAATTTTTTAAAGATTTCATTTTTGTTCTGATCTATGTCGGTGTTTCACACAGCCTGAAACTACATGAAGTCTCGTGATAACTTTTTTGATTAGCAAACCATTTATAGCTCTCTTACAGTCTGAGATAATCAGTCATAACGGCATATGGTTGACTGAAGTTTCTCTGCTTTGTCCTCTGAAGCACCTTGAAGTAGTTCTCCCAAAAATGAAATTCAGTCACTATTTTCTCACTCCTCATGTTGCGAACGTATATGAGCTTACTACTTCTGTTGAGCACAAAAGATGTAACCAAAGCCATTGAAAAGCCAATACTATGGAAGTCAATGGCTGCCGTCGGCTGTCTGGCGACCAATTTCATTCTTTTCAGAAGAAAGAAACTCACAATTAAGGGTGAGTTAATAATGACAGAATTGATTTTTAGGAAAACTGGCAGGAACAAAACACTGTACTACTATAAAACAAATACAAATATGTTTGCGTCATACAGTATTGTTTTCTTCAGAATACTTCATCACAAAGAATAGTATTGTGTCTTAAAGGTCATCTGGATTGAAGACTGAAAGCAATGGGCAGCTTTTTCCCGGTGGTATCGATGAGCCGCTTCAATATTGGAAATGAGCATTCCCATGCAGCCTTCTCTAATTGTGCTGAGAAAGAGTGAATGAATAATTCACAGGCAGTTAGAGGGTCAGCAAAGCGTGCTGCGTGTGTGTGTGTATGTGTGTCGTGATCTCACTCATGACTAATCTCGCCCGGCTTGGACATTTTCTTTGTACCTTTCCTACAGTACCATCATCACCATGGCGACGAATTTGAATGCCCACTGGCGTGTTGAGTCACGGCAGTCGAGTATTCATACCTCACAGCACGGGCTGAGCGTGCAGAAGCTTAGAATGGACTGTGATGTCACTGAACAAGCAAAGGGCTTTTGCATGAAAGGAATGCTAGAAGGTCACCCTCTTTAATTGTTATTTTGGAAAATCAAAAGCTGTAGATGTGGCGTAAGCATTACATGCTGGTCATTATCGAGTTTCGGACTCCAAGGGCCAAAATTAACAATGACTCGCATTCAGCAATCATACAGTGCATTCGCAAATAACCCCAAAAAAGCTGATTAACACATTTTTATTTATTTGATCATCTTATGTATGCATCAATAAAGCCTTTTCCCAGTATAGACTTAGCTTTTCAAATCAGTAATGAAATATCTATCAGGTAATGTTTATTTTAATATCATTTTTATATAACCTTTTAGACTGTTTTGTTACTACGAGATGAGCAGCTATGTTAGCCGATTATAAATATCTATATAACTAAATCAGAAATTTACATTCAAAATTAGATA
The DNA here is from genome assembly GCA_032357445.1 of Enteromius radiatus. Classification (NCBI taxonomy): domain Eukaryota; kingdom Metazoa; phylum Chordata; class Actinopteri; order Cypriniformes; family Cyprinidae; genus Enteromius; species Enteromius radiatus. The sequence goes on along the minus strand of JAUCMS010000105.1, from coordinate 3,223,350 downwards.
TTCATTACACGGAAATCATTTGATCCCGTGTAATAACAATAAACACTGCCGTACCTACTACCATTAACACCAGTTTGGCTCATTTGTTATGTACACAGTGGAATATCAGATTGGATAACCAACTCGCAGTGTCTTTTTGAGGCAATTGATGCTCTTTATCCATCCATAATGGCACGTGGCACCCAAACTGGTTTCCTTCAAAAGATTAGAGGGGTTTCTGGGAAAACTGATCATTTGTTCTTATGCTATATTTTAGGCTGGTACACTTGGTTGACTGGGCTCCATATTGTATATGTCAGGATGCTGTAGTTGATTTGAGTCTCAGTCGTCATCGTCCACATGGCCGTTCACCATCCCTGACTCCCAGCGCTCGAGTAATGGGTTTCTCTGCCTTGGGATCTTTAGCGTTTTCTGTATATAACAGAACATTAGAGTAAGACACTATTAAGTGCATTTTGAATGCCTTAAGCTCACATAACATAGACTCAGAAAAAAAGATACAAAAGGTGTCATTTAATGTACACTTCAAGTGCTAAAATATACATTTAGGGTACTTAAATTAAGCCTTTAGTGTTAAATAAGGTACAAATATGTATCTTTTAAAAGGGTACCGCCCCAGAAACGGCTTTTGTAAAAAAAAAAAAAAAATAATAATAATTTCTGAAAATGTTGGCTGAAGGACTAATTTGGTCAAAATGCAAACTGTTATTGTTGACTAAACCATGCGTTGTTTTAAAACTAATTTGACATTTTTCCTCAATGAAAGAAATTTTTTGAAGAATATCTAAACTTTTTTGGCAAACAATGGGTGACTGGTCAAGCTCTAAAAAACATAATTAAAGTGGTCATCTAAAGGCAAATTGAGTTGCTATTCACTGAAAATTGTCTCAGATTTCATAAATATTTGCATATATTTAAAGATGGCACATAAGATTTGATCTCAATGGTGCCATATATTGTAACTGGTTCTCACATGTCACATAAGTGCTCACAGCACACAAATTTGAATGTGCACACATTCAAATAAGTACATTTGATTTAGATTTGTGAATACATTTAACTCTTCACTAAATAAAAATGTATAGGTATCGTAAAATATAATGCACAGACCGCACTTATTTGGAGTCTGACAGCCCCTGGTCATCATTCATTTGTTCTTTGTGAACAGCTCCATTTTGTGTTTGACAAATGAAAGTCATAAAAGTTTGGAACGTCATTTGGGTGAAAAAATGACAGGCTTTTTATTTTAGTGTGAATTATTCTTATAAATGGTCAAAATACACAGGAGCAGCACATGCACACATACAATTGTAACTTTCTCATATATCAAGGTAGGCACTTTTTTCTAAGCAAGCGAGACCTGAGCCTCTGTCTTCAGATAAAGGTGTTCACTTGGCAACACCTATTGGTTTTGATTGTGCTGATTGTGTTGGTTACATTATACTTTCCCGGCTGAGGAGAACGATTCACTGGTAATAGTGATAATACAGTCATGACATAATCTCGATTTTAAAGAATGCAGCTAGTATGAACTCTGCTTTGAACTCATTACATGAAATAAGATAAGCTACTTCAGCAGCGTCAGTGTGGTTGTGTTTGCACAGGGAGGGTGACTGATACTCCTTTGATTACCTATTGAAAGGTTGAAGAGCTTTGGTATCTGTTTCTTGTTCCGGTAAAAACCTCAATGGAATTATCAAATACAAAATCTGAACCTTGGACCTTTGTGTTACCACCCGCCCAAAACTTTAACCACAATGTTACCAGAGTAACAGAGAGGCACACAGAAAAGAATATAGTTAAGGACACAAATCATGCCTTTTAAAGCATTCAAACAAAAAGTCCTTTACCTCTGACACTTGTTTTTGTTCTTCATCAGCGTGGGGCGGTGGCCATGTTAAATCCAGTTTTCCAGCGGACTGACGTGCTATGAGCAGAAGACAGATATTTATTTTAGTGAAATAATATGAACTGGATGTTTATGACAATATCCATGCATAATAAGTGATAATGAAGTAATAAAGTTATAAAACAACAATGTACGGACAAATAGGGACATAAAAGTATTTAAGCATTTATACTGAGATTTAGAAGAGAAACATGAATGAGATGCGTCCAAATATAGCAATGTCTCACTATGAAAAGCAAGAAAAATGTAATTAAACTATTACTCAGATATTTACTACTGGGAGAGAATTCACTTCTATTGCATCACATTAGTACAAAGTTATGACACCAGCAGTACTGGTTTATTAGCTGCCCTTACAAAAATGTGTTACTGCAGTTTCCTAAAAAAATACTTTAGTTAATAAAGTTATTATATTAAAGTTGTGGTAAATTTATATTGGCCACCATCAGTCAAGAAAGAATATAAAACGACTGAAGGATTCTGAAAATATTACACTATATAAGAAGGTGATACCACATAAATTTAGATTTTACAGCATGAAAAAGATGACGTTTTGGCTTAAAATAAATAAGATAAATATGATAAAAGCTTAAAAAGTGATTTCACTTCCCCCTTGGTTTACTAAATCCATGTCATTAGTGTAAATGCTTGGATCATTTCTCTGTATGAAGACTAGCAGGCGTTTCAGCAGGTTTTTACAGTAATAAAATATCATTTTAAGAGGTCACAACTACAGATCATGTATTGGACATGCATGTTATATTTAAAAAAAATATATATATATACACCTTTCCAGAACACAGTATTCTTATCCATACTTTCCTCATGTCAACACATTTGACTAATAACACGGTAATTTCAATATCTGTTTACGCTAGTACTGGTGACATAACCCCATATTAGCATTTTGGCTATTTGTTTGTTTGCTGCCATGGTAAAGCACAAACTACTAGCTTCCAGTCAAATGATAACATGGTTACATTATACACACACACACACACACAGAAGAGTGTTTGATCTATAGCCTTCAATTTAATAGTTATTTTTTAAAGATTTGTAACATATGCCATGTGTTCTTTGCATATGCAACCTCTGTTTATACATTCTCTCTGTGTAGCCTCTACTCTTGTAGCTAAACAGTAGCATGTGGCGCTAGCAATGCAAAGATTATGGATTTGTTCGCAGGCAATGGATAACCTGATAAAATGTATATTTTGAAAGCAAAAGAATTTGAATGACAAATGCTTTGTATGCGTCCAGCAACTTATATAGTTGTGTATGGGGTTAACAATGCAGAAGTCATTTGTTTGAATCTCAGTTAATGCATGAGCCGTATATTGAGTTTCGGGCCTTTTGTCCTTTTAATCGCCAATGCTAACGTCCCCTGCCGGTCTGATCTAGGTGTCCCAAGATCTCGATTTCTACTGAGGGAGAGTGACTTTTACCAAGGTCTGTGCATGCCTTTATTCATTTAACATCCAATTTATACCATCCCTATCTTCAGTATGTTCTTATTTAACTACAAACATGAGCACCAATGTTGTGACCGGTGTCTTCAATTGATTTGCACTACTTAAAAATATCACATACTGCTTGCTATAACTCACCTGATGTTGTGGTGAATGTTTCTGATTGGCTGCCTGCTGGAGTCTGTTGAGGTGGGGAAATCTCTTGGCTAGAGGTTGCCCTTAACTCTTTTACTCTAATGTCTGTCCTCAAATCCATTCCTGCTACTTCTCTATACATGGCTGCTCCTCCATAAAGACTGTTTCTCTGTCTCTGCAGTTCTCGTTCCCTCTCCTCTGCCTCCTTAATGTCCAGCTCCACCTGAGACTGCAGACACATAGAAGAGCGGAGCTTGAAGAAAGGGTTTTCCTTCACTAAACCAGAGACTTCATCTGCAGTCACTCCTAAATTTGGGTTTGCTCTGACAGGCTCGGCAGAAAAAGCCCTCACACCTGTTGAATTCATCGGCCTCACAGATCCTCCATCTGTGCATGAGGTTGCCTTATAACCTCCGTTTAGTCCTCCCACAGTTGTGGGAATAGTGTTGGACTCTATGATGATTATCTGACCCTTGATTCCCTCAGTTAGACCAGGTCCTCGAGCAGCAGATGAGTTGCCGTTGGTGGCTCCATACTGGGCCGGTATAGCTGGTGGGGTGGGAGAGTTTTGTGAGAATTGCATTAGGCGTTGTTTAACATCAACAGCAGAATCAACTTCCTGTATTCCAGCGGCAGACTCTACAGTGGTCAATCTTCTGCTAATGTTTGCCACCGATTCCTTCGCCTCTTGGAAAGACTCAAAAAGCTGCTTTTTGTCTTGAAGCTGTACCTCCGTTCCCTTGTCGTAGAATCCAGGAAGTCGGCCCAGTTCAACCAGAACCTTCTCCCTCTCCGTCTCGGCAATAATTTCCTTCTGCATCTTCTTTCCAGCAAACTGCCGGTCATTGCCGTGGCTTGGGTTGGGTCTTATCTGAGGGTCCTGGGATAGAATAGGCTTTCTCACTGGAATTTCCACAAACTCATTAGTCCTGTCCATGGTGTCGCTGAGTCCACGAGAACGCCTTAGACTCTGCTCTCTCTTCATGGTCAAACGGATCTCCCTCTCAATAGGAGTTTCATTAGGCGGAGATTCAGAAGGCTGAGGAGCATCATTATCGTGGCCCTCCAAGACATCCGTTATGCTGTTAGGAGAGAAATCAGCTGATACGCCACTATCGCTCTGGCTGTCGTCAAAATGATCCACCTGCATTCTGTTGACTTTCCCTCCTCCCCAATGAGGCTTTGTGTTTGACTGGGACTCGGCTCTCTGTCCGTTGTTTTCCCGTTCCTCTCTTTGATCTTTAACCTCCCCCAGCTGCTTTCCTTCGGTCCCACCTGTTTCTGTGAAACACACTGTTTGCTTTCGCTCTTCACCTGTTTCACTGCTCTCTCTCTCCTCCCTTTTACTGTCCCTCCTCCCCTGTGGCATTATCGGTGGCTCTTTTACTTCAGTAGAGATACAAGCAGAGTTACCTTGCTCTGGATTGGTTGGCTTGCCTGCAACTGTTTCTAGGGGCGGAGCAGCAACACACACCTGTTGCACCTCCTCATTCTCATTCAGAGCGCTTGGGTTGTTTACCTCAGGCTCCCCCTGCTGGGTTTTCTCAGCATTAACCGCAGGTTCAGTTGTGGATTCACTTTGGGTACCAGATGAAAGTTCGGTCTCAGTGAGCAGACTTTTTGAAGAGCTCTTGGAACACGTAACGTTTGACTGCTCCTCACAGCGACTGTCCCGTCTCACCCACTGCTCTCTGGTGGTGGCAAAGTCCATAGATTTGCAGTCTATATTTTGCTCTTCGCTGTTTTCTGATAGGAACACTATTGAGTCAGAGTCGCCATGTGACTCAAGCTCATGTCCCTCTTCTTCACTGGCTGCCTTTGGTATTTGTGGTGAGCCTTTGTCTGCCTGTGACATGGTAACAGGTTCTTCAATTGTCTGAACATATTCAATGTTTTCCTTCACCTCATCCTGACTCTCCTTGGCCTGGAACTCATTCCTCGCTGGTTGGATATCCTCTTCCAGTCCTGGTACTGGAGGCCACTCTTGATCACAATTTGTGTCATTTTCAACTGTACTGCTCAATAATTCCTCTGTTGCCTCGATGGCTCCATCCACTGGTGAGGAGGTGAGATGACCATCAGGTTGAGCTGGAAAACTGCTGTCAGGTGTTTCTGTTTTTTCTGTTACTGATGTAGTTTCACTATCATTGGTAAAGTGGGATTTTCCTTTTTTACTACTGCATTCATCCTGGATTTCAGATTTCTGAGGGCAAGTCACAGAATCTGTTTCCATTTTGCTATAGATCTGTATGAAATAAATGGCAAAATACAACAACAAAATGACAAGCCAGAAGCAGCAGCATTGGTAATCAACAGTCGTCTCTCTTCCAACCATGCCTTACTGATTTTCTCACCCGTTCTTAATTTTTATAGCATAGAGGTGAGAACCTCTGAAGGCCTTTTCTTTGTAAAGGAAACACTTATAGTTTTTTGCTGATTTAGGAAACTATAATCAGCTTATGTTTCAATCCCAGTAGCTCAGGAAGGCTCATACTAAATTGAGTTAGTGTGACTGCATGGAATCTTTTTCACTGTTGCAGTTTGTTGCTTTTGGGTTTTTGCTTCACAATTTTTGGACCTCTATATCTTAATCAAATTCTTAGGTCAATTATTCTTTAACGCCTATGCCTCCAAGTCAGATTAGTGTCTTTTCCCATTAAGCTCACCTTAAAATAGGTCAGCTGATGCAATTATTTCTAACATGTATTTTATTTATATGTATACTATATATATTTATTAATTTTTGTCTTTATATCAGTCTACAGACAAGGCATTTTCCCCTTTTTTGCAACTGTTTACCTGTTTTGCTATAATATCATTGCCTTGCACATTGATCCATAATGTTCTTTTTTTCATATTGGCACATGTGACTGAGAATGATTAACAAAGTTATTAAAATTAGAAAAACATTAGTCAGTGTGCAGGGTCAGAAGTGGAACTTTTTCCACCTTCACAGTCGATGAAGTTTATCTCAATACTTTAGAAAGTAAAAGTTTAACCAGCTCTTCTCAGAATCAAATTTACTTAAATACGAAATCAGATATCCATGCAAATCGGGTATTTTTTGGACACTGTACTGCGTTTTCCACTGGACGTTGAAGAAACACAAAGACTTAATGGTGTGTCATAGCATAATGCTAATTACATAAGGAGCAGATTAATACCGTTTAATCGGATTATACTCTGGACATGTGTGACAAAACAACATGGAAAGTCTGATTCAGGAATAATACAGCAATAGTGAGGTATTCTTAGTGTTCCTATGAATTAAAGAACACCCAAAAACTATATTATTAAGGTCATGGATTAATTTCAAAGGGATGGAAAAGACTTTTTTTTTAAATATTAAGTATATAAACAAAATCCGAGTAGCACAAATCTATTTTTAGCTACAGTATACTACAACTGCTGTCAGCATCCATAAATCTCGAAACACTTGTAATATGAATAGCCGTCACTAAATATTAATAAGTGCACTTTCACTTAATGTACTTCTATATACACTAATAATTCGGATGGCTTTAAATAAAGTAATCCTGCAATACCCTACAGATGAGGCCAAGTTGAAATTCCTCACAAAGAGCTACATGTGTTACATGACCCATTCTTAAAACAAGATGAAAAAAAGGAAAATAGGCCTACCAGTCAATGAGATGAAAGAAAGGATGGCAGGTCAGCTGAAAGACAAAGAACTGAAATCGTCCACCAAGGCGTTTTGAAGTGTGGCCCTCTCACCCTGGTTTCCTTCTCTCTTGAACTTTCTCTCTCTCTCTCGCTCTGTACCTCCACCCCCTGCTTAGTCAATCAAGGTTAAAATCTGTGCAGTTCATTTCTGTCCTTCTTCCACACTCCACTAAAGCTGCTGAGTACACCATGGGCCTTGCATCACTAATCCAAACAGCTCTCAAAGCTCTCATGGGTTTGAACAGGGGATCTCTTTTAGATTCACACTATAGTTCAAGAAGGTTTTAATGTTTACAGTAGTTAGTGCATTAGGTATCGTGAACTAACAATGAACAATATATTAATGTTATATTAATGTTAGGTTACATTTACAAATACACTGCTATGTATTATGCATTGAACATGAGTTAACAATGAAAGATGGCTAATTTGAGCATAATTACTTTTTTAATTAAACTGATTAATACTGTGCTGGTTTATGATACTGAATGCATTAACTAGCTCTGAATAGAAAACTTACTGTAAAGTGCAGTGTAGCAAAGTTAATGAAATATTCAAATATAAATATGGAAACAGCTCAAGCCATTGAATATTTAAACAATCAGCACTGAATATACAATATTCTTTTTCATGTTTCCTGATAAAAGGACTGTTGCCATTGTTTTTTAAAGGTGTTACTATTTGATTCTCTTTTATACATAATTTACAAAAGAATACTGTTTTATCCTTATGTAGACCGCATATGCACCCTTATTGTAAACTATTTCTCGTTTCGATCTATTTTTAGAAAAACAGATAGCCTTTGATCAAATTTCATCAGTTTAGTTTATTAATCCTGCACCTCTTCCACGTAAACTTTCTTTACAAAATCCTCACAGCTTCTCATTCAGCTCTTTATTTAAACTGTACAAACAGGCACTCAGTTAAGGCACTGAGAATTTACATCAAACTTTCTATGCTGAAAAAAAAAAAGTTCCTGAATCCAACTTTGAGTAGTATTGATTACATATCATGGTATGAAATATGAATCGCTGTCACACACAACTTAAACAGTGTTAATGAGAGACAACAGGAGCAGTCGATTAATAAAGCGGTTTATGCCATATACTGTATACTGTTCCCAGGGTCACATTAGAGGAACAGTTCACCTTTTAATTCTGTCATCATTTACTCACCCTCATGTCATTCCAAAAATTCTGCAGGACAAAATAATCTCCATTTATTGAAGCACTTGAATTTATCATCTTTGTTCTGCAGAAGAAACTCTTTTCTTTGGAACAACATGTAATGATGTAAAGTTTGGGTAAACCCTACCTTTAAAGTCTAAAAACACTTCTGTCGGGCAGTTAAAGGCACTGTAACAATAAAAGCAATCAAACTGAAACTCTGTTCACATCAACAATAACAAACTCTGAAGATGTTACAGCGTGTATAAAATCACAGGTAACCATTCCGTCTCTTTGTTTTGATTCGAATACAAGGCACACGAATGGTGTCTAATAGAGAATGCCACCAACCCAACTATTGTAGTTTGAGACTTATTAATTGCCCACGTGGGTCTATTCCCACGGCACTGAGAAAAACAAAATATTTTTATATGGTAGTGTTAAAACCGTCAAGGCCTCTGTGGGTCGGCAGCCATAAAAACAGGATCATAATCAGACACCAGAGGCTGGGAATGCTACCAATGGTGACACATCAACAATAACATGCACACTGAAGCCTTTTCCAGTCTTTTCCTGCAAGGCAATGTGCAACAGAAAAGAGTTATGGGGATTCAATACAGTGAAGGCGATGCAAGTCTTGAAGGCTTCAGTACATCATAAACGCTCTGTGCTTTGCATCAAAGCTGCAAGCTGATACGAACGTCTTGAAATACGAACTCTATATTCAGAGTAACAGACAAGATGAAACAGAATGGAGAATAGAAAGAGTCACAGTCAAATGTCAACAGATAGTTCACATGATCGAACAGCATTGGCAGGTTTTTCGTTTTGGTGCACCTGTGTCCTCTGCTCGATTTGCGGCGCTGGTATCCAGCTGAGCTGCTGCTTTGGAGACGAGCAGAGGCTCTCGTTCGACTCCCCGCTTCTCTGTTTCTGCCTTGATGTTAGACTCCGCCGTTTCTCCGGCGCCGTCCAGTGGAACCTCCTGAAACTGGCTGAGCGAGAGGCGCGTGACCGGCGCAACCTCCTCGTCTTTCGGGGGCGTTTGCGATACTGTTGTGTTTGCTTCGACTTTTGATGTGACTGTTGGAGACGGTTGTGTTGTGGAATACACTGGAACCTGGACTGCCTCGATAGCGCCATCTACCGTCAAATTCTGGGGTTGCGTTTCAGTCGATTCTGGAAGATCTTTCTCTTCTTGCTCAAGATCTTGTGTTTCAACTTCCACAGCCACATCTGTAAGTATCTCCTCAGCAGGAGGATCTTCAATCTCTCGTGCCTGCTCTGGGTCACTTGAATCTCCCGGATGGTTCTCTGTCTTTTCCTCAGCACCATTTTCTTCTGTGTTTCCAGAAGTCTCTTCATTTGTGGCATCCGTAGTAGGTTCTTCAGTAGTTTTGTCATCCTCCCCTGGGATTTCCTCCCCTTCATCTGTGATGATGATTCTTTCTGCTCGGATAATCGCTCCGCCGTCATCATCCTCGTCCACTCCCTGCCCAGGCTCCACCTCCTTGAAGCCAAGAAAGGTCATAGTTACACCACCAGCACCTAGTCCTTCAGCAGGGTGGCTGTTGAAGCCATTGGCAGAAGCATGTTCGTCCTCTTCTGGAGTATTGTGTGATGATTCTCCTTCCACATTTCCGTTAAAAGGTGGTGTGGTGTCTGTTTCTGTTTTATCATCAGTAACCGGTTCTGTTTCCTCCATGTCGTGATTTTCATCCTGCACAGAATCATCTGCAAAAGAAGGCCACAGTATGAATTAGGAATCACTTTTGATATTTGTGCATGTTATGCATACTGAACCACTGGAAAGGCAATGCTTTAATTCAATAATTGATGGAATATTAAATGCTTTTCCTTAATACTAAACTAATGATGGAAAGAATGCAAAGCAGACAGAAAGAGAAAGATGGGGAAAGAGAGTTCTCGTAGGAGAATATGTTAAAGGTATTGTGGATTGTTGCTGTGCCATTGCTATGTGAAGGGTAAGGTGTTCTGGGTGTATTTTAGGGTGTTGTTATGTCGTTCATAGAGTGTTTATTGGTCATTACATAACAGCTTTCTCCTTGCATAAAAATATATGGGATTTTTTTCAATGATAAGTATATAATCACTGATATTTTATACCTTTTTTTTCCTCTTTTCCATTCTCCACAATAGGTCCATTAGGGGCCGTCACAGCAATTTCTGTTTGAATAAAAACATTTATCAATGATATTAGTTCATAGATATTAGCATATTTAGATGAAAAAGGTCTTCAGATGGGTATTCACAAAAAACCTTCAGTTATTTAACATGCAAAACTATAAAAATCTAAATAAATAAGCACTACCATTCAAAAGTTAAGACATTTTAATGTTAAATAGTTAATAATGTTTACCAGTTTAAAATAAATATTTTTAAAATGTAATTTATTCTTGGGGTGGCAAAAGTTAACTACTATAATACTCCAGTCTTCAGTGTCACATGATCCTTCAAAAATCTGTAGATCTTGCTACATTTATTATTATAATCCTTACATCTTTGCTGAATAACAGTACTAATTATTTCCACAAAATAAAAGTACAAATTTTAATAAATAGAAAATCCCAAATATTTAGATGGTAGTGTACATAAAATACTACTTAATAATATTAAGTATCTCTTAAGTAATCGTGTAAGTTCCCAGAATATTACTGATAATTATGCTGTTTCATGTTATATTGTGACTTCATACGTTTAGTGAAAAAAAAAAATCTATTAGTGTTTGACCTTTAATGAACATTAATCTATATCAATAAATGCTGCAGCGGTATTGTTCGTTTTTAGTGGATGATCTCTAACACATCAACTCATGTTATCAATCTGAAGCTTACTGTAAACTTTACCAACTGAATTAACTAGGAATTAATTTAACACAGATTCTCAACTATTGTTTGTGACGGATTATACTCTTTTGTGTAAGCAATAATCAAGTCTAGAAAGCAGACAAGCCTGATGCTGTGTAACTGAAACAGACGGGCAGATGGTTAGCCTGGACACAGAGAGAGAGGACAGGTGGCACATACTCACCTGCTTCCACTGGCTCCATCACGGCCTCTCCCTATTGGACGAGCCAGAGAGAAAAGGTCAACAGTCATCCTCAGAGAGGACACATCACACTCTTTAGCTGTTTAAACTATCTCATTCTGCTGCTTAATATTTAATTCAAGGCCATGGAACATTTATGGGTGGAAGAGCTCGTCTCTGATGAGCCTCCATTCTAAACTAGAGAAGTTTCCTTTCTAAATTCATTAACATTCACACCAATATCCCAACTGTCTCCCAAATACTGCAGCATTCTTGCTTATTGTGTGATTTAGAGAAGCACCATAAACCATTTACTGATGACATACTCACACAAAGAAAGTCATATTTTTTTTTATATATGTATAAAAGCAGTCCCTTCATGTGCAGGTCACGTGACCAAACTAGAACTACTCACTTTATCTATGACAACTGCTCATGGAATGAATTAATCATGGCTGATAGCAAATAAGAATATACACTAACATAACATACGCTGACATACACAAAACGTGCCAGTGTAATTAATTCAGTTAATACAATTACAATATTTAACATTTACAACATTAATAGCGATATGAAATAGTTTTGTTGTTAACTGAAAATGAATACACTAGCTAACCAGTTTCAGGTTTGTAGCGTTTGATAGATTTGTGTGATTGTAATTTATAACTCACATCTGCTTTATTGTTGTAAATATCAGCAAGTGTCTAATTCATGTCAAGCTTTCTCCGTTTAACCGCTAATACTTTCTTTCACTCACTCTGATCGGATAATTCAGGGTGATCTTTCATCAGCTTTAGAAAAAATGTGGCTGTGTTGCCAGATTCATTTACCAACAGATACATCAGCTTCAGTTACCACAAGGTGGAGTCACGCCAATACCGTACACTGTTACATATACAGTATTCAATGCAGGCAGCATTTCATCAATAGTAATTACAAAAAGACAGCAATCATACTGCATGACCTTTCTTTGAGTCATCGTGAGCATAAAGAGCATTTAACCTTTAATTCATATTTAGAGATATAAAACTGTTCGCACTGTAGCAGTTCACTACCGCCATCTATAAACTGAGCCCAAATACAGGAGAATATTACAACAATGCACAGTTCATAAGTAACTTTAGTTACTGCAAGTCAACAGAACATGAAGGTTCACATCAGTTCCTGTGTGTTTGTATACATGTCAAATGTGACACTTTGAGTTCATTGCTTTCTAAAAATACATTTGTCTTGATGAAACGCATACATTAAAACCAAGACCCAGCTATAAGAAGTGTTCACGCAAAAATGTATGTTTGCTGGAAATTGATTCACCCTCAGGTAACACACAAGATGAAGAAACAAACTCATCTACATCTTCAGTGGCCTGAGGGTGAGTTTTTCATCAAAGCCATTTACATTTCCTGTTCATTTTTAGTGAACTATTTATTTAATTACAATAACGTCAATTCTATAATAAAAGCGATAGTCTTCCAGCATCTCTGATTCAACAGCCTTCAGTGTGTGTTTTTAAAGACAAAATAATGAGTTTACTTACAGTTCAGCTGACCTTCATACAAGGTTGTTTGTTGTGATGGTAACGAGTATGTTAAAAAAAAACAGCCCGACTTGCTGCTACTTATAAACGGCTCATAATGATTTCAGAGAGTTGTGCATCTTACAGTAAAGCGCATTGACTTAAACATTCCATAATGAAAAGAGTTGCTGAATATTATATTTTTGTGTAAACCATGATACATTTTATTTGAGAACATTTTTATAATAACATTATAAATCTCTTTTGATCAATTAAATGCATCCTTGCTATATAGAAGTACCAATTTAAGAATATCTTCCTGACCGCAGTGATTTAGGAGGTGAAAGCAGGTGTGTGACAGCAGCAGATGTGTGTTCAGATTGATCATGCATTCAGACATGTTGTCTCACCTTATGGTGCGTCTGAGTGTCTGTGCCGGTTTGACTGGAACTGTCTTCAATGAGTCGCTTCAGTTTCAGTTCTTCCTCTGTCAACTGCTCAGACGTCACCTGTAATCTAAAGCACACGCATGCATGTCATGTTTCATAACGTAGAAACCGACCATTAGCTAGTGGTTTTCTTTGAGTAAGCCAATAATACTTACTTAAAGACTAATTTTATATTTTTATATGACATTGCTTGCTATGAGTGTTGTATTTCTGGGAGGAGCAAGCTATACTCTATTATATGAATTTCTTATTAATTTCACCCAGTTGGTTTGTTTGGGTATTTAAATCAGCTGGTTTAAATACAAAGAAGTTTCTCTGATTCACTAATAGCATATATGTATATATGCTTTTGGTCACACTTTAGTTTGGGGATCAATTCTCACTATATTTAAGGAATAGTTCAACCAAAAATGAAAACTTATCACTTACCCTCAAGTAGTTCCAAACCAGTATGAATTTCTTTTTTCTGTTGAACACAAAGATATTTTAAAAAACGTTTGTAGTCAGGCTTTTTTGGGTCACCATTGATGTCCATAGTATTTTTTTTTTTCAATGGTGACCAAAACAGCCTGGTTGCAAACTTCTTTCAAAATATCTTTCTTTGTTTTTGGCAGAACAAAGAAATTCATACAGATTTGGCACTACTTAAGGGTGAGTAAATGAGGACAGAATTTTCATTTTTGGGTGAACTATTCCTTTAACATTTCCCTCAAAAAACTCTCAATATGCTGTATATTAATAATTAGTAATGCATTCATTAAGTTTAGGTATGGTTTAAAGGATCTAAAATACGATCATGTATATGGAAGCATATGTGTAGCAATATTCAATTTGCAATGCAATATTCAAAATGGCAATGCAATGTTCAAAATGGCAAT
>JAUCMS010000105.1:3195526-3208993 GCA_032357445.1 Enteromius radiatus | reverse complement strand
TTAGATCATTCGAAACATAGCGGCTGGAGATATGAAGTGGAGCGTGAACAGAGAAATAGTGGTGTTTTAGAAGATTTGCATTGCAAATTGAATATTGCTACACATATGCTTCCATACATGTAGAATTAAGGCATTAAAATGTGCTTTAGGTACTGAACAGTTAATATGCATGCTAATAAGCAACTAGTTAATAATGAGAATTGGTTCTTAAAATAAATTGTTGCCATGCTATTGGTAGCAATACACACACACACACACACACACACACACATATATAACTTTGAGCCAAATGCCACTGTTCATTCCATACAATTTTTTGTATCATGGTGATTTGATGATATATAGTTTCATTTGCAATTAGATCCTGATTGTTTCAGTGCGAGAAAATTACTACTCTTGATTGCAGAAAATAAAACATGAAATTAACAATATTAACTTTCCGGGCACAGGCTTCAGGACTTGTTAAGGATTCATCAGCACATATAATTCCAAAGCAAAGTTTCAGACAAAATGCAATGACTTGTTCTTCATCTGAAATTATGATGCATTCCGGCCTCCTATCGATTCCCAGGCTACTATCTTGTTTCACACAGAACTATATTATGGAAGTAAAATGAATTGTGAACAACAATTAACATTAACTTTTGAAAGCTTTATGTCCCTCTAAATGGCTTCAACACACCTTTTATTAGTAGCTTTCAGTGTGGAGGAAAACTTTTGCTGAAGTGTAGCTTGCCTGTAATCATGTTGTTTTGACAACCTACAATTTCAAAAGAGCTTCCCCAACAGGTTCCCAGAATATACTGTAGGTTTTTCAGGATTTACTATCAGGCAAACAGGATGTGCAAGTGAGCCCCCGCTCACGTGGACTCATTTACTCAATCGCAATCCTCTCTGGAAATCACAGCATGCTTTATAGCTGTATAAAACTGCATTGTAACAAATACAGGCATTAAACGAATCACTCCTCATAGGATGAGAGGCCTCAGACGGCTGTTTACACACCATGAAAGTCTGTTCCCTATAGGGCTGTGAGCAGCTTATTACTGCCAAACTTTGCTCTGACTAATTAAAGCCCTGCTTCAACACAGAAGAACATCTCAGCGGCCAGCTTATTACAATAATCACCATCTCCTTCAGTCAAGCAAATAAATGCTGATCTGCAAAGCAGGAACTTCAAATACTCCTTCTCACTCACATGCAGAAATAGAAAGATATTTTGGGGGATGAAAACTCATCACCTGCTTGGTGCTCCGGCACACTGGCAGGAATAATTAGTGGTGTTTGCAGAGGGAAGCGACATTATTACTACAGTGCGTATGATTAGAGATTTGAACAAACCTTGAATTATTAAACTTCAGCTTGTAAGTTATCTCATACGGCGGTATATATAGATGCGGTAAGTGCTCATGGAAGAGATTTATTATTTATTTATTTTGGTCAGGGATTTGGCAGTTGTGGTCAGAATTATTAGCTCCCTTGGTACAGTAAATATGAGCGAAGATGCTGTAGAAATAAATCGTGTTTATCCTTATGATCTTTTATTCTAAAAAAAATCTAGACTTTCATTGAAGCAAAACAACTGAAAGTGGGGGAAAGTGGGTTTTTCTCCAAAACACACTGGCCACAATTATAAGCACCAGAAATTCTTGTGAATAAAATATCTCTGGAGTATATTCCCACTTATTTTAATTGTTTTAACACACCAGGGTGTCTATGAACATGAAACTGTAACTTCCTATTTCACAGAAATACAAATATGAGGGAACACAAAGTCCCAAAGACAACGATTAACACCGAAGGACACAGTTCAGATGTGCAGCTAAAAAAGGAAAGCATCAAAAGTTCCCATTTCCATCATCAGGGCAATAATTAAAGAGTTAAGGCCCCAATGTAATTCAATATGAGAATACTTTTTGTACACAAATAATGGTTTTATTCAACTCTTTAGCGCCATTTTGGAGAGTAACCACTGGATGCAAATAGCATACATTGTTTGGTGTCAGCAGCGACACAAGGATGCGTTGTTTTCATTCAAATCAAAGCGTAAATACATGTGGAAAATATATCCTTGTGCTGCGGCTGACTCAGAAAAGTGAACACTCTTTGCGTGGATATTCTCCAAAATGACTTCATAAAATACACATTGAACCACTGATGGTAGATGGACTATATTTGATGATGTCTTTATTACTTTTCTGAGCTTTGACAGTGTTCAGTACTTGGCAGTATGGGACAGTCACAAGCATCTCGGTTTTCATCCAAAATATCTCAAATACTGTATATATCAAGCCATACAGTATATAGAGAGCAGAATATCAGAGGGATTGTGGCCTGGCAAGCAACCACCCAAAACACAGTTGCAACAATCACTGCAGTATAAAATACTCAGAACAGCCTATAAACTGCACAGCAGTGTGCCAAAAACAATTCAGATCACCTTAGCAACCGCATATAAATTCTCTGGTAACCAAGCTCAGGGTTAAACAAAATATGAAAAATCGTACTTGTTAATGTGCGTCTCTATCTCCTGAGCCTTGGCGCCCCAGAGGGGTGATCGAGGTCCTGTACTGTCAGGAGATGTAGGAGGTCCTTCCATCAGCCACTGGTCTCTGAGGGACTTCCTCTGTGAGAGAAACAGGGAAAAGAGGAAGAAGTAATTAATGCGGCGACACATTATTTAAATAGATTTCTTATCAGCGGTTCACACTAACAGCCAAACAAAAGCATTGCAGCACGCTGGTTTCTTGAGCTCAAAGGCCTATTCATACCAAAAGTTAATATTTGCCATAAAAACACACAAGATTGAATTGAAAAAATAAATAAATAAATAAAATAATAAAAATGCATGTATTAGAAAGCCAATAGGCAAATGTGACCAGCATGTCACATTTTGTCCATGGTACAAGCTGTCAAGACTAGGAAAAAAAAGTCAAGTTGTTTGATATGCAAAACCTCAACTTCCTGTTTCAGAAAGAGACAATACAAAGAAAAGAGAAAAGTGTTTGTCTAACCATTTCTTGGGGTCTTCAATTAAGAACAATCTGCAGAAGGAAAAGTTACAGTGCACTTGGAGTGAATCATTCTGCTGCAAACATCCTTTATACAGTTTACAGAATGCCAAAAGTCTAAAATGAAGTTTCCTGCTGAGCGTAATGTACTTTCACTCCTCTGCTAATTCCACCTCCAACAGCAAAAACATGTAACAGCACATTTCTGAAAGGTTAAATCAGAGTGTATCATCTAGAGTGTATTTCACTAATAATAAAACACGGCTGTGTGTATTCTGACACATAGGTCGACGGGGAAATCTAAAATGTTCTCGAAAGTGCAGCCACCAGCTGCCACACAGGAAGTGATGTGCACCATAGAAACTGAAAATGTATGAGGACTAATGTAAGATAGCACAAGACAACAGCGGCTGTGAGATAACTTTATCTACATGCATGATTTCATTGATTATAAACCCTAAATACACACACACACACACACACACACACAGTTTATGCTACTCATCATAAAGGCGTGACGTTTAGGTTTCAGTGGCTTTAAGTAATATTTAGACATTTCAACTTCATTGTGATCAAATTAAAACACAATTCCTAGATTTTATAGATGTCCCTGACCCAGACTTCCGATCTTTAATATTAGCTATGATAAACAGTAAAATAAGCATTAACCATACTGATACATATTATCTGAATACGAACAATTTTGCTAATTTTACATGACAATTTAGTAGACACAACGGTGTGTGGAAGCCCATTTCTGTCACATAATATTATGATCATGATTAATCATGACATAAAAAGTTAAAATTGTTATTTAAAATCATAAGTCATATTGACAAATATAGACTTTAATGATGTTTTCTTCTCATTTCTTGTCATACTTTCATAATTTTCCCCCCACATAGACCTTTTCTCACAATTTCTTTTATTCATCATTGAATTAGCATTTTAGAATTTCTATAATTCATTTTTTACCATAAGAATAAACTATGATTTGAGTGGTCAGAAAATAAAGAACAGTCAATATAGTGTGAGTGTGAAAAGTTTGCTTTAGGATATTTTTTTTTCAACAAGGACAAAAGGGCCCATAGTTAAAGAATGTACACACACAGACACACAGTGTATTAAAAATTTGTCTTGGAACCAGCGGAGTAAGAACACAAAGGAATAGGAAAAGGGAACGCCAATCTGGAAATATTATAGAAACAATGGGGGGAGAGAGAGAGAGGGAGAGAGAATGTACACACAATCATGAAACCCTCCAGGATAGCATTTCAATTCTCAAGAAGAGTGTGTGTGTGTGTGTGTGTTTGTATACACTGAATGATCTTGTGTTCTTGTGGCTCTGGTGACTCTGTGCATTTAGTGTTTAGTGTGTGTGAATATAGGCCTACATTTGTGAAATTCCACTCCACGACGGAGCTACTTAACACAAACCTGACCTGAAGTGTCCGGCTGCAGAACAGGGTCACAGACACTGGCAAGTGTGTGTGTGTGTGTGAGGTCACACCTTGAGCTGCTGAAGTCTCAGTCGCTCATCCTCAATCTCTCTCTTTGCTCTCTCCTGTTCCTCCTGTACCCGCCGTTTCTCCTGAAAGCAAAAAATATCACAGGCTTGAAGTATACATAAAACACTTCAGAATGTTCACACAACCTAACATGCTCCTTCCTATACTGACACGTACTTTGCTTTAATGTGGCTTCCCGCTAGCTTGATACATTTCAGTTCTGTCAGGGGACATCACATCTACCAACAGTTTTTTTTTTTTTCATGAAATCACGACTTACTGCACTCTTCAGTCTGTCACACTGACTGATAAAGCCTTCAACACTTATAATATTAGATATTAGAATGATATCTGAAAGGATGATGTGACACTGAAGACTGAAGTAATGGCTGCTGAAAATTCAGCTTTGCCATCACAGCAATAAATTATATTTTAAAATATATTAAAATAGAAAGCAGTTAGGCTATTTTAAATTGTAATAATATCTCAGCTTTGTCTGTGTAATAATTTCAATTGTATTGTATTTTGATTGAATAAATTAAACTTTTTTCAAAACCATAAAAAAATTGGAACACCCTAAACTTTTAAATGCTAGCAAATCAACACATTTAAACTATATTATATATATATATATATATATATATATATATATTATTTTTTTTAATATATATATATATATATATATATATATTCAAAATGATTTAAAATTGGTATATCATTTAAATTTAAATATGTTTTATAAAACATATTTAAATTTAAACAATATACCAATTTTGGTATAGGTTTTGGTAACATTTTCTTACACATTTTTGAAAGAATTTAATCTTTGTAACCTCCTCAGATGACAAACATTGTTGTTGTGATCAGATTTATGGATGTGATTACACACAATACACAGAGCTTTTCCTTCATCACTGTAACGCACTGCCTTTGCAAGGTTCGGTGAAATCGCACAGCTTTTATTTTCCTTTTAGACCCTAAAGAAGATATCATCAAGTTCTTTGAAATGATCTGTTCTCGATCTCTTGTACTCAGCTTTGACAAAACTTCTCTCAGATAGCGTGTCTTTTTAAAGTACTAGCCTTGGTTCCTGACCTGAATACAGTGCACTTACGCACTAGAATGGACTTTTAAGTCATATAGTTTTTGCAAATGAATTCTATATATGTAATTTTAATATGCCAAAGAACGGAAAAAAAACAAAACAACGTTTTGTTGTGATACAAGTGTGCGTGTCTGCAGAAAAGTATCACTGAACCTGGATTGCATTTCTAAACTCAGGGTTGTCGTCCGTAACTATAAGCTTTTAATGTTGGTGCTATGTTAAAATGGTCAATTTTTGGATAACCACCGAACCTGAGGATCATCATGATTTGATACTAAACTGCATTCAGAGAACACAATTATTTGGTAGGACACCGAGCAGGTGATTGTTGGATAGAGCGTCTTTGCTGTTGTCTGGTGTAGTTTTACCTGGTCTGGAAAGACTCCATCACACTTAATAATTCAGAAACCACAGAATGGGTTGTGAACACATCTAACACCAGTTTCCATGCCTGTGAGTGTTTGTGAGATACAGACTCCTAAAAATAAAAGTTCGTTGTTGACATCGATGGATCCATGAAGAACCTTTAACACCCATGAAACCTTTTCAGTGCACTGAAGATTCTTAGACACACTTTATATTAGGTGGCCTTAACTACTAAGTACTTACATCAAGAAATAAGTACAATGTACTACTATTGTGTTCATATGGTACTGCAAAGTACTTCAGCTGCTAGTAAGGTGGAATACGGGTAACAGTTTAGGTGGTTTAAGGGTGGGTTAAGGTGTAACGGATGGGTCATCAAGGGAAATTATAAGGTATTTTTAAAACTATAAATACAATGTAAAAATATGTATGTACACAAGTGCATTGTACCTAAATGTAAGTACATAGTACAGTAGTTACTTTCACCTAATATAAACGGGGACCAGATTCCTTGTAATTGAAAAAGCTTATTAAAATTGTTAAACTGTTTAGTGAAAGAACCCAAAACTCTTTTCCGTCAAAACCCTCAAATACAGTCTATTTTCATGCATGTTTCTATTAAAAGCACAATTCGTAATGGCTACCTCTGAAAGTCCACAGGTACTGCAATAATAAGTGTTGTCAAACAGCAGCAGGCTCGTAATATGATGGATGTTTCTGTATGTTTCCGTGTGACACTGTTTGCAGGGCTTAAGCAGCGCTGTCATTTAAATGCTAAATTAATCCGCTGCATGCTGTTGACAGGGTGTGCTTGTCATATAATGATATATGAAATACAAACATGGCTTCTGTGGGACGTACCGCTATAGCTTTCAGTCGCTGCTGGTACTTCTCTGCTTCATGTTCCATCCTGAACCTGTAATATAAGAGAAACTGGTTGCATTATTTGTCCCAGTATTTTTAAGTTAGCTTTAAAATAGGTTTAATCTTGAATTTAAACATTGCATGGGCTGTTTAAAATATGTGGAATCAATATGAAACAAGAAACTATCATTTTTATTCATTAAGGATGCAATTTTAAAAAAGTCTCAGTATAAGCTGGTCACGGTAACAACTTTTTGTTGTATATTGCCTGAGAAATAATGGCAATAAGTGATATCATTGTCATTTTAAACGGCATAATAATGCCTACACACTTACAAATGACAACCAACCTTTCATTTTTGTAAATATTAGATAACTTAAAAAACTTGAATAAATAATAAATTGCCATTTTCTAACAAAAAGTACCAAGAAAAACATACAAAAACTACTTGCATGGCGATTTTTCCATCTACAGACTTTTCCCTGACCACGTTTTCTCTGTAAATTAAGGCTGCGCACTACTGCTGAAAAACACAATCCCTACTTGGCAGTCAGATGTCCGTATACACAAAGGCACAGTTCCCTTAACTAGGCCATATCTGCAGATGAAAGCATTTTTTAAAATTTGAACTAACACCTCATGACTACACCACGTTATTTATGAGAAGCTGCAAAAGACAAAGGGGCAAGTGGAGTGTAAAAACATGGTAACATTCATTTTTAAGTAAATATAAAGTAAATATACCAAAAATGATTGAGGTCAAATATATATAACGTGACACATTTATGTTACAAATGACTTTGTTTCACTATTTGCACAGCGATGACATCCGTGATGATTTTTTGCATACTAGGAGTCAGTTTATGTTGATATTCACGTGCTTTGTTATTGGCTTGTAGCACTTCTAATAATGTAATCACTTAATATTATGCATAGATGAATCTTAGTTTCCCTTTCTAAGCGTGAACCAACAAATCTTTTGCTCTTTTTAACTCTTTCTGTTCAGTGCACGGCCATTTCTAAAAACAAGTCATAACTTGTATTCATCAAGGACAGATTAAAGTGATCAATAGTGAAGTAAAGACGTTTAAAAATTAAAAAAAGTTTGTGGAGCAACAAATCAACATCATTTGACACTGAAGACTGGAGTGATGCTGAAAATTCACCTTTGCATCAGGAATAAACTGCATACAAAAAAAAGTTTCTCACGTGACTATGTTTACTGTATTTTTGATGAATAAATTCAGCACATGTGAATCACAGATTTCATCCAGCTTTGTACTGTTATAATGTCAGTATGAGTAAATGGACTATTTTATCAATTATTTTTCCTGTGTTTCCAATATATCGCTATTTATTTGTTCGCAAAAGTCATCCAGATGATCTTTTGACAGCACCAAAGTTTTTGTAAAATCTACAGATCATACTTCCGCATTTTTTAATCTCCACTCTGAGGTAGTCTCAGTGAATTATGGTTGTTGAAGTTTTTCCATCTTTTTCACCACAGCCCTTTTTTCTAGTCATAAAGCACCCAAAAAAAATGTTCCTGCTCTACAAACAGCCAACTTTTATTAAAAGCTCTTCTTGCCAGCACTGAATTAACCCTTTAACTGACTGATTTCTATCATTTCCTGGGAATCTAATGCATACATTTAATATTTTATTATATATTGACTAAGCAAATATGAAATGTTTCCAAGGAGGCATTTCATCATCCTCATAGATATCATACAGGCCTGAAGCGCTGACGGAGAACACGGTTCGATGCAGGAATTTCACTTTCAGCTCTCAGCGCTGAGAACAGAAGCTGTTTGTTCCCTTCAGGTCACGTTCGACTCGGTATACATGAACACACACAGATCGACTCGTTTGATCCTTGTTGATGTTCATACCTTGAACACCCCACAGGAGAGAGCCCGTTTCTTAAGTAGGGAAAAAATATGGGTGTGTATAATAAATATATGGAAGTGCAAAAGCTAAACAGAATAAAGCCACCTTTGTTTGAGTTCGTGCCAACGAATACAGCCGGACCAGTAAATACAGGAAGATTAAACAAAACACTTCTCTTTTCTTTCTGACTGGCTTGTTGCGCAGCTTGTTTTGCCATAGGTTGTGGAGACCTCTGGGTTTTTATGGCAGGGAATCACAGGACTTATAAAGTCTATGTCAAATGAGGCCTTGACTGTGACAAAGAAGCTTCCTGTGTCTCTCCTGCGCTTTGTGAGTGGGGGAGAGATATGCTTTTACCAAGAATGAAAGTGTTTACTCATCTTCTTCCCCAAGGCTAATGGGTAACTTCCAAACTGCCGCGAGGGGAACAGGCTGTCTCATCAGAGTTCTGGAGACAAACTTTGCCGAGAATAGCACAGAGGAATAAACAAAAACGAGCCTTTGATGATTCACTCTCTTCAGGTCTCAACAGAAAGTTCGATGCTAATTAAAATGTGGAGCTCTGCGTATCCGTCAGGCACAAATAAAGAGAAGACGAAAAGAGAATTAAAGACGAAAAAATGCAACTGAAAAGTCGAGAAACAATGAGCTTTTCTGCTTTCTCGTTCACACCCGTTATTATCAGGTGTGTCCACCCAAGCTGTTGCTATGGCAACGTGCTTCCATCTTTAAAGGTGCAACGACACCAACACCTGTTTAATTACTATTGTGACCTGGAAACTCAAAGGGAGAGCTGAATTATAGTACGATTATATAACGTGATAAAGATTTCATATCTTATAAAGCTGCTGCTCTGATATATGCTGCAAACATTATTTTTAAATATTTATGTTGTGTTTTAGAGGAAAAAAACTTAAACCTATCTTTAAAACTAAAGGCACTGAATTGAGAGCAAATTTGCATGAGATATTATTAGACTTGATTTTATAATATAAATATCTTGAATTAATGATTTACCCCAGTGGCAAACAGATCTGTTTAAAGCATAAACCATAAGATAGGATAAGACGTTTTCTGAAAACACTTCTTAAAGATTTATGTGGCATTTAAATGACACCATGTTTCTAAAAACAGAAAACCTTTTATACTTTTTTGGCTATTCATTTACACGACAAGTGTTTTGGGGTCTGAAAACACAAACTTTTAAAAAAGGTTTCAAAGTGCAAGTTTTTGAAACTTGCTTCATGTAAACTACCAAAATGAGAATGTGTGATATTGGTGACGTCATGCACAAACATATTACTTGTAGTGACATCCTGGCATGTGTAATACAGCACTTTTAGTCAATTTCACAGATACTTGTAAACAGAACCCATTTTGAAGAAGTAGTTGCTGTTTCTAGGTCTCTCTAAATATAGTTTGTACTGTGAAAGTTACAACAAAAAAGCATTTTTTAGCATGTCTATACTTGTAATGATCTAATAAACTTAATTTTAGATTTATTTATTTTATAGTGTGACTTTCTGTCCAGTGGAACTGTCTACTATAGCTATTATTTATTATACTTTAAGTATAAACAAGCGGGAACAAACTGCCAGTTCAGTAAGAGACAATATACTTGTTAAAAATGCACTGAAATTAAATTATTTTTTAATGCATCTTGTTTGCAAGATTTTCACTGGAAATCAAGTACAAAAAAGACTAATTAAAGAGTCATTTTTGCAGTGTGTGGGAGTACTAAAACTCCTAACTTGAAGCTCATGACTATATTCTTCAAATGAATAGAGAGCACTTGTAAATACAGCACTGAGCAGAAATGACATGGTTTTAGATCAAATATGTGTGCTTGGGCCAGTCAGATGCAATGTATATTTACCCTGTTGTAGAGCAGGCTTGACTGACTGACATACCCTGCTAGAAACCGTGAGAGATGAATGGAGCCTCAGGGGGAAGGGGATCATGGGAACTGAGATGAAACATTCTCTCACCTTCAGATGCACACACACAAACTAACATGCCCTCTGCTACTAATATTCACAATTTTCAATCGTTTACATGAAGGAAGGTTGCAAGTGTATCAGTAAATATAATAATGGCTCTTTCATCATAGCCTTGCTGTTGTGATCTCCACTACCTATCCTCTAATAATGTGCACATTCATGAGAAACTGAAGTACTGTAAACCCTGAGGAGAAATGTACCCTTGAATACTCTCCCATCAAGCCTGGCTCAATGTCAGCTTTTAGAAAGAAGTTTCTGAGAAATAAAGAAAGCTTTAATACACATCCTCGCTACCACAATCACTCCCACTTGTCTGCCAGGGCAGTGCTGTGCAGTTGCTAAGGTCTCGAGAGTGGTTGTGAGGTCATGTTGCTAGGGTATTTTGGTGATTGTAGGATAGATGCTTGCTAGTCAAAACAGCCCACCCACAAGTCTCTCTGATATTCTGGTCTCTAGATATGGGTCAGGTCTCAGTGTAAGTATAGATTTTTTTTTTTTGGCCCAAAAATCCTTAAGGAATATTCTAGGCTCACTACAAGTAAAGCCGATCAACAGCATTAGTGAAAATGTTGATTACTACAGAAAGTAATTTGATAATTCATTTAATAACTTTGCCTCCTTTTCTTAAAAAAATTAAATAATAATAATTATACACTATTAATAATTAAACAAAATGAAAACACAGGTAAATCACCTATAGGGGTGGGCTATAGAACCAAAATCTTCTATCAGGGTATAAGCAATTTTCTATCTCAATAACGATATATTTTTCACGATATAGCAATTTGTATCTGAAAATGCATAAATAACAATTCAAACACAAAAACTGTTTCATATAATGTAATTTTATTTAAACTGAATTGCAGAAATACTTTAAGTAAAAAAACAACAACAACAACAAAAAACATACTGTTTACTGTAAGTTTAATGTTTTTTTTCTCAGAACAACAGCTACTAACATACTGCCTGACAGTACACCAGTCTCCACGGGACATTCTAAAACTCTTCTTGTAATAATCTTGTAATAACTACTGTAAAAACAACGAGCCCATGTTCGACAGATAGTGTATAATATCACGTTAAGCTGTTTCCTTATAATGGACTTCTCTGGGGGAGAAAACACTTAACGTGACATTATTCACTTTATCTGTCGAATATGGGCTCGTTCTTTTGACAGTAGTTAGTGATTACTACAAGGAAGGTTTGACAGAAATTTGGGCTTCCCTCATCAGTTTTTAGGTGTGTTAAGCCACATTAAGTGTTTTTAACTTAAGCGTTTTAGAATGTCCCATTTCCACCGCTAGCTAAAATAGTGCTCTTGCATACCTTGCAAATCATGTTCGTCTCATTCATATGACTTTTCCTATACCTAAACCAATTCCACACCACAGATGAAGCACCTTTTTTCTTTACAATCTCCTCGATGTTGGTTTCGTCACATGCAAGCGAACTCACAGCTGCACCGAGGGGTGCGCGCGCGGCACTACCAGAGACTCGCTGAGGTTTGTCCAAGAAGTCCCTAGATTTGTCGCTAGTCACTTTTTTGGAAAAATGTCATAAAGGGGGTCTAAAAAGTCGATAAGTTGACAACACTGCTTCTTCCATTGTCGAAGATAATGTGCATTGCATGGTTACGTAACGTGCCACGTCACGTGATCTCAACTGCGATTAAGACGATAGACCAAAATCTCTATCGGTTGACAAATTTCTACCGGTTAATTGTGTCTACTGGTGTCTCGCCCACCCGTAATCACCTATAAAAAGACATTCCTAATACAGTACATTGTCTATTTTAATTTTTATTATTTTATTATTATATTAAGTGTAAGAACACATAGTCACAAGACAAAGACAATATACAGTACATGAAGGCGTTAACAGAGTGGGGGAAAAAAAAAATTTTTCACACCATGAACCCTAAAGCTGAAATTATACACTGTTCAATAATCATTTCAGAACGTCAAAAGCAGGTCACACCTCTCCAAAGCAAGCTGCATAACACAAACTGTGTAAGATACGTTACGCTTCATAATGCAATATTTAGGGTCAGTATAAAAATCCCAAAATCCATTTTGCATTGAGCAACAGAAACAGTTATGCTTACTTTCTTTAACAACAGAATAAACTAAATACTCAGTCCCCTCAAGCTGAAATGGCTTTAGTGTAACTGCGGCTTATTTGTCAATTTTCTGCCTGGGTAGCTTCTTTATTCATGATGCGTTACTAAATGTACAGAAATCAGGCTTATAACTTGGGCCGTTAGTAAGCATCAAATGACAAATGTGACAATCCAAACAGCAAACTGATGCAGTGTGACACACTTCCCCACCACCCTGCACTGCTCTCATAATCTTCATTTTCATAAAGTGGTGTGAGTTCACCTCATTTTATCCCCAGATGACTGAGCAGACATCCTCGACAGCTGTGCTATGACCCAGTGCTTGGCTGAGTGAGCTGTTGCTTTATGAGTGCTTTTGATAAAGCACTGAGGTTTGGTAGCCTTAGCAACAGCTGAGTGTAAAAATATGATTTTTTTTTTTCCTGAGCTGTGCTTCAAGACTTTTTAATTTGTCGACTAAAGTGTTTATTTTTTTTCTTAAGATAACTCTTTTCTTAAAATAGGCAGAGTGGAAAAACATGACTTTACAGGGCTCCAGACTAACTTTTTGTGTTGGTTGCACTTGTGCGCCTAACTTTTTTTTTAGGTGCACCAGCACAAAAT
>JAUCMS010000105.1:3173476-3187000 GCA_032357445.1 Enteromius radiatus | reverse complement strand
GCATATATTATGTAAAGAAAAACTTTTATTTTGGATGCGATTAATCGCGATTAATCATTGCCCAGCACTAATTTTAAGCATGCAAATGTTGATCAGAAAAACTGTTTACAACATTGATAATAATTATAAGAACCACTGTTAATACCACTAATAAATAATAATAAATAAGCAGCATATAAGAATTATTTCTGAAGGATCATGTGACTCTGAAGACTGGAGTAATGATGCTTAAAAAAATCAGCTTTGCATGGCAAAAATAAATTACATTTTAAAATGCATTATAATAAAAAAAAAACATTTTCAATTGAAATATTTTAAAATAAAATATTTTACTGTATTTTTGGTCAAATAAATGCAGTCTTGGTGAGCAAAAGAGAGTTATTTCCAAAACATTATTAATATCATTAAAAATATTGTAAACTTTTGACCTACAGTGCGAACCACGAACGCATCACTCATGTCAAATGTATAACTTGTATGTGGACATTACATTATATATTCCGAGTGTGAAATCGTGAAGTTTACTAAGCAAATTCAAAGGTGGAAAAAAGCAGGAAACAAGACACACAGATGGTGAGGCACCTGTTCTGACGGGCCCTGACAGCGCCTTGGGGCTTTAGGCATTAAAAAGCACGTCACCTCTAGATGAATACAGCCGACATTCCACTTCTGCTGCACATCACCTAGATTCACAAGAACAAACAGCTCTGAAAGCGAGACCTGAGAGCATGAAAATTAAGCTTTTATTTATGTATCACCTTTAATATTGCAGCATATTCAGCATCACTGTTGTGCTTGTGCTCCACCAGTTTTATTGCTGATACACGTGCTTAGATGACAACATTAGAGTGTTACAGTGAACTTCTGGTTTGCCAAAACTTTTCCGGACATTTTCCTCTACCAACACACCCAGTAATTTGCCTCAGACTGTGTGTGCACATACCAAAAGTTCCAATCAATTTCAGTCAAGGTGCACAAAACTTTATCTAGAGATGCAAAGATATTGTAGCTTGAGAATTAATGGCAAGCCATTAATTATTTTCATATGATGAGGAAAGACAAGTGTTAAAATACATACTATTTTAAATTAATAAAATCATACATATGCATTACAATGCACTGTATCTCATGAATAACTGTAAGCACAAAACATTATGGTACTTATCATATGCATTAAAACACAACAAATAACCAATTTCAGGAATCAGCAAATATGATAATACAAGTATATATAAATTGGTTTAAAAATACAATGCATAAATGTACATTATGAATAATTTTCAAATGCATTATATGAATGATTATTATAAATAACCATTAATTATTAATAATGCTTTTATTATATAATTATTATTAATAAATCATTAAAAAAATTAAGTGAGACATAATAATACTGTGCTTTTTTTAAAATTATATATATATATATATATACTGTATATATATTGATTTGCTAGCAATTACATTTTATAGTGCTATTAAATGTATTTTTATTTTACAAATTTAAATGTAGTTTTTAAGATATTTTTAACTTCAAGTAAGTGGTTGATTATGGCAAAGGTAAATATAATCTAAAAAAAGTGGTGAAAAGAAAAGAACAAAACACTAATATTGTTCACCAATATATAATACATTTTATCTGTTTGCCAATAAACTAAGTAATTTGTTTAGTACTTGACCAGAATGCTGGAATGCGTTTCTGCAATCTTTTTTTTATGCCGTGTCAGAAGTCTGAATATCCAAAACCAGCAGTATTATGAAATCTCAGGTCAAATAAGGATTTTAAACAATAACCTTAAGCAGACTGTGAATATATACATGAAGATAAGTTACTAATACCGCTATCTGACATTCATCCGAGCTTCTTTTAAGCTCCAGTGTCAATTATTAATTTTGACTTTAATGAACAGGGACTCAGCAAGCCTCGGTCAATGATTAAACATCTCTTTCCCCAACGGGATCTCAAAGCACACTTTCATAATGAATCATTTCAGGATATTCCACCAGATATTCTCATGATCAAGGAAGACAGGCAAAGTGACATGTAACGGCATGTTGCTGTTGCTGTCTGGGATTAGTGATTTTCTTAAACAGGTTTAGGGAAGAATGCGAGACCAGCCTAATCCTGCCTAAACCAAACGCACTGATTGCCATCAGCACACTTCAGCTCCAGGACGCGGGAAACATACCTCAACCATGTCATTATACTCTGTCAAACATGATTATTGACCTTCCTCACATACTTGTGTCCACTTATAAATGGCCTTGTTTCGTTTAAGCGGCTGAAATTGCAGCTGTGCCCTGTTTTCCTGCACTTACAAATACTGTGAAGACTAAGTGTGCACCTACTTTGAGGAATTTGTGCAAACCAACTATGCACTCAACATACTAATAGTCTATTAAGTAATAATTACATAGTCCATTAAATGCATATATGAAAACATTTCTGAAGTGATTAAGCAACAGTTTGTATAAGACCTTATGAATTAAATGCACATATCATCTGCTTTGCCGATCCAATCAAACGCAGTAATGAGCTGCTAAGTGTGGAAAATTACAACCGAAGATGGAAATGGCCTTCCACCCTTTATGAGTGTTTAAAGTCAACATGAAATCAGAATTGATCCTATTTACTTTCTTGATGTTCCCTGTTTTATAGTCAATGACTTATCAGTGCATGCTATTCCAAAAAAGAAAATGTCTGTCTTTGTAATCTTTCAGTGACTTTCAGCTATGCTTGACATGCCTTTATTTGTTTAATGTTAACCAATCTGTGTTGGGCTATTAACTAATGTAGCCTTTTTAGATAGCAAAGAATGTATATCATTGAATCTCTAATGCATTTCAGAAAGAAAAAAATAGAATCAATCCATTCGTGATTCATAAAATCAATTTCAAACCCTTTATTCTAACTGAAGTGCATGATATTAAAGTCACATCTAAAAATCTGTGTGTGAAGAGTGTATGTGTTGCTCTGCTCAATTTTTATGTTAAAAATTAAAAACATTAGCTGCTCTTTAGAACCAAAAGCCATCATTGTTGTGACTGAGTGAATAAAGTGACTAATGTTTAACACACACAGGCTTCTCCGCTGCCCTTGAGTTAGCTTTAGCAAAGACAAATCAACCATCAACACAAAGTGTCACTCAAAATATGATTACAGTGTTGAAAAACAAGGGCTCATTATAAGACCTCTCCAGCATGTTTGAAGTTCTTTCCTGATTTTCCTAAATAAACATAAACCTGTTTCAGTCTTTTGGTTGAATCTCATAAAGCGCCGCTTTGGACATATTTCACCATAGACTCTAAAGAAAAAATATGAAATTAGATTGTTGAGATTAGTAAGATTTCTCTGCATTGTGAAATTAGGCTCATTTTCTCTGCCAGTTCTCATTACTGCAGTCCCGAAAACTCAATAGTTTTAAAATATTAGCCTACAGTATGTTGCAATAAAATAATCATGGCTAACTTAATGTGTATCTGTAAATTGCTTTTGCGTGATGCTGCATTCATATGCACGCTGCCGGCCAGCAAAACATGATCACAAAATTGCACCCTAAAATAATATATCATATTACATTGCAGTAATGAGAATGAATGAGATGTTTTTGCATTATGGTAGGGTACTCTCTTTGACAACACTGGCCAATTATGCCTAATGGCTCAAGCCAATTTACAGGGTAATTGACATCAAACTACACAGCGTGTTAAAAGACTTTACAGCACACAACTCGTGAACTTGAGTTTGTGAAATGTGAGACATCTCAAAGGGATCTCCTGCAAATCTTTGTAGCATGTCAACAAGATAATCGGGATAAAGAGGTGGTAGAAAGGTCAGGAAACATTGACGGGATTCCACATTCAAGTCAATAGAGCAGCTGAAGTAATCAACTAAGCAGATAATTAGTGGGGAAAGAGTTTACACAAGAGAAAAAGAGTTTCCTGGCATGAAAAAAACAACGGTTTTAAGATATCGAACAAACTAGCAGACAATGTCAATATCTGTAGAAAATGAAGCATTCAAACAAGCTGGAACAAAGGTTCATTTAACGCATTTCACAGTTTCAAATTAGAGCATTTTAAGCATGACTTTAACAGCACCAGCTGAATTTAAATCATAACACACTGCTATTCATAAATAATTACAAGCATCCCTATCTGCCCTTCATGCAGGCAGAGGAAATTAATCAGGTAGCGTTCAAACAGCAAGCCTGCATCCAAAATATTCATAGTTTTCATTACTAATTCCCAGCTCCATACGGCGGAGATGACAGAAGAGCTGTGACCTCATATCCTTCACGCTCTGCAGGGTATCTGAGCA
Organism: Enteromius radiatus; assembly: GCA_032357445.1. NCBI lineage: Eukaryota > Metazoa > Chordata > Actinopteri > Cypriniformes > Cyprinidae > Enteromius > Enteromius radiatus. Next base: position 3,182,682 of record JAUCMS010000105.1, on the reverse strand, counting down.
TCTGCTGGGTTTAAAGCCTCTTCATGAGGCGTATTCATTGTTCATGCATCAAATTGTAGAGTTCAAGACAAAAGTGCCTTTTGATCTGGCTCTGATTGATCAATATATTACTTTATGGTGGAATATTTAATTGGTGTAGTCAAACCCTGAAGACGGTCGTCTAAACGCGGTTGGGTTCGGATGCCCAGCAAGTTCCTGGAGATCTACAGTACCTACCTACAGAGTTCAGTTCCAACCCTGACCAAACACAGTTGTCTGTAATTATCAGATGCTCCTGAAAATCTTAATGAGTTGGTTCAGCTGTGTTTGATCAGGGCTGGAGCTGAACTTGGACACAGATCTCCAGAAACAGAATTTTGCATCCCTGTCTTAACCAGGTTTTCAGTGGCTGATGCTTACAACAATATCCAGGACCATAACCACAAACATTAGTGAGGCATGTGATTATAAATATGGTGTTTCAGTAACCAATTCTTAAAATATTTAGTTTGGTCTTCTCACAATAATTGGTTGCACTATTGACAGCATCTAAAAATCAAAGTCGCCACTGGCCGATATAATGATGATAATGCAACTAAACATAAACAAATCAGTCTTGACATTTAAAATGAGTGACACTTGCACTTTTTTTTCCAGAAATATTCACCAAATATTCTTGTGTTTTCTTCAAATGCCACTTTAGAGTCTCTGATGCATTTTACACAATATTCAAGCAATTTTAATTGTCCTTTAACAAAATTCTTAACAGAGAACTCACTCTTTGTCCAAGCAGGCATATTTACTGGCTCATATTGTAATTTCCAGTACTGCCAATACTGGCAGATTCATTGGTCTGACCAATATATCAGTCTATCAATACTTTAACCCAGGGCTGCATCAGAAGGACTGTGATAAGTTTACAGTAAAGCCCATTTAGTATCTTCATAACATTCAAATATAGAACTGTAGTCGTAGTCAAGTTAAATCCAATTCACCAAGATTTACTCACTTATAAAACTAACGCAGCACTGAGCAGGGCCACTGAGCCCACCAGTAAAAATAGCAGAAGCACTCAGTAAACTTCAGATTTATTACCTGCAGGCCATTGAGAAGGGTGTTAGCTTCCCAAGGCCCAACAGCTTCTCTTATACAAGATAATAATAAGCTGTGAGTGACAGCGAGTCCAGTGAAGACGTGATGACATTCCACTGCATCTTTTCACAATGAAATTAAGATGGGATTCAGGCAGTTTGATATGAGCTGCCTTCACTGAGAAATTATTATAAAGAAGAAACACTGTAAACAATATCTCAGGTTTCAAATGAAATGAACATGACTTCTGTGCCATAAAGGAATAAGAAGCTATATTTCTTCTTTTGTATTCCAGGAAAGAAAGTCAAGGTTTTTGGAATAACATGAGGATATAAGAAAATTATGGCAAAGCTTTAATTTTTCAGCTAGCTATTTTTTTAACAACTTTTGCATGTGTGTACAAGCAAAGAATCAGCAGTGTGATGTCGTCGCATTGTCCTCCTGTGGTTTTCCACAGTGGTTTCCCATCAAAAGTAAACACGTCTCCAACAGCTAGCCAATTCTTTAGCCAGCAGGACGCTGCGAATCGGTCCAAGCGCACACTGAGAGATGAGTACTAAGACAGCAGCGAGGGATGATGGGGGAAATACTCAGTGTAAAATTAGAGTCTTTGGCCTCGGGCTGTTGTACAAAGAGGTTCTCTGGAAGGCTGCATGTATAAACATCAATTTAGCATCCAAACAGAAATGCATCTAATAGCATGACACAGTTCTCAAAGTAGATCTGTTCACACCATCCCATGTGGAGAAAACGAAAAAAAAAAAAGAAACAAAAGCTTTAAACTCTTAGACAGGTTGCCCTACAGGGGGGGGTTCGGATTATGCTGATAGTGTACCTTTGGGGTGCATTTAGATTGATTGTAGCCTTCTCTCATCTCTCTTAAATTATCCTGGCAAACACACAAGTCCGACGCCTACAGACCAACCCCGAGAGGAACCCAAAGAACTGGAACATCTCACCAGCAGCAGCCCTCCGACCGAATTTGCATATCACAGATTTCATACCAATAAACATCAACCCTTCAGTCCTGTTTTGTTAGGATTTGAATGTGCCACATTATCGAATGGCTATGCAGAACTATCAAATTGTAAAATAAAGTGGTTTTCACAGCAGATGTCTCACATTTTAATAAACAGTTTTTTATGTTTGAGCTTTGTCCACAATAAAGAGCCAATGAAAATGTTCCAATGCTCTATTTATGTTCCATAGAGAACACATATTTTAATTTAAGAGTGTAGCATAAAAATAATTCAAGTTGCTCTAACTTCAACAATGGAATCCAAGTTAGCTAATTTCTGCCATTTGCAACACCAAACAGAATGTCTGTTTTCAAATACGTTTCCCTTAAACTCCCCCATCCACCAGTGAAAAACATTCTTGTCTCAAACTCATGTTATTAGCTCAGGTATTGTTGCTACGTCAGGCTCAAACAACAATTGAGATGCTTTTAACATCAACAAATACCTTAGACGTTTATCACAAGAGAGAAGCAGTTAATAACTGTCAGTCGAAGTGTGCGTTCTGCTTTAAATCTAGAGGCAAATCAATGCTTCAGACCGCACAGGTCATTAGTCTTGGTGTAATTGAGTATTTGATGGCATAGTGACACAGTGAGGAATTTCCCTTCTGCAAACTGAACATCCATCATCTAAAGGTCTAGAAACACTTCAGAGCATCTTCACCAGGACATGGTGGCCGAGTTCCTTCTCTATACCACTCAATTTTCTCTTGCTGACTCTTTGCACTTTTATTTTCATTTTCCAAATCTCTGTACTTTTCACTCTGGTGGACCTGAACCGCACTTTAAAGGTCCTCCGTTCATGGGGTTTAAGTTTAAATCACTTGAACAGGTTGCAAGTGCAATGACAAGGACGGTTTCCAGCTCCAGTTTTAGGCCTGTTTATTCCTCAGTTCCAGATAAAACTCTTTTTGTCGATGGTAAGCAGTTCTTGCGAGCAGACAAGTTGAGGAGTGAGGAAAACTTCAAGTGGATTCTCTTTTTCTCTTCAATCATTCAGTTCAGTGAATTCTAAGAGCTCCATTTTGCTCTTCGTGTTGACACACTCATATACATAAAATGTCTAAATTCTGTGTGCACGCTTTTAAAATTGACTGCTGCATGAAATTGGGTTGCCAACTAATCCTGCAAAGTATCTGCAGATATATTCTTACTTTAAATGTGGAATGTGTAAACTTGGTACTTATTTAGATGTATTAATACTTTTGTTCTGCCATGGATTATACACACAGAACCGATCCAGCAAATAACATTTCCTATACGTACTGATCCTTGCATCAAACGACAATTGATAGCCTGTGAAAACTAAACTGATGTATTTAGTTCTGTTACCATGTAGGCTGATGGGATTAACAGCACAGGGTGTTGCAAACTCCTGCTTTAAACATGGAGACACCTGCTTGGCACGTCAAATTATATCAAGCCATGTGAGATTAACTTTAAACAAAGTATTATTTGTGCACTGAACATTAAGCCCCTTAAAACAGCCAGAATAACTATCATCTCAATGACAGCAGTCTCTAAATAGTGTGCCTTTCAACACTTTTGTAGTTTTAATGTAGTAATGATTGAGGCATAGTAATAAAACTGTGCTAAATGTTTGTGTTACTTGACACTGTCAAAAGCCAGGTTTCATATACTTGCTGTAGGCAATTTAGAAAAATATGCAATATGAAATTGCAACTACTAATGACTGTGATTTTTTTTTAAATATCACATTTCACTTTTGTTCAGCTCAGGGACATGACACTATTATTAGTAATATTACTATTATTATTTATTTATTTCCCTAGTCCAAAAAAAATACATCAAGAAACCTATGTTATTACAAAGACTTGCAATAATAAATAAAACCTTTTTGTGATTAATATTTTGAAATCATGAGGGGTTTTTTTAAAATAGGGCCTAATATCAAAAATGTCTACAAAATATATCTAAAATCATTCTTGTTCATTAAAACAACAAAGTGTTTGATGTTATGAAAGAAGTCGTTTTGAAACGTTTGTCTGCTATGGCCATGTCAGACAAAAATAAATAATAGAGAGGACTCCCCCATGACTCGAGGTCAATAAGTCTCTCTCTTAACATAGGCTACATTTTGTCCATGTCATGTAGAGACACGTTTTGTATTTAGTTTTCTTTTTTTTAACGGTTACACCCCTTGACCATTTTAGAGCCATACAAAAAATAACCATTATTAAATGGTAAATAACATTTTTCGAAAACATATGAAACTGACATGAATACAAATGTATAATTATACGAACTTTCCCTCAAAAAGATGCATGCTTATTTGTAATTATATAAATGAATGATAATTCCTGCAGATTATTACCTACGACTGATCATAAACCTCGCATTAAACGGATGTGCTTTTCATAATGTTAGTGCGCAGTACGTGCCCGAAGAAAATCATGCTATTATCAAAGACTAAAACGCTACCTGTTGTCTAAGTAACAAACGAATATTTTTTAAAACACCCTTACCTGATGCACTGGCCCGTATGTCCTTCTGGTTAGGTAATGAAGTGCTTATATACAAACAAGCGGAAAGCGGAACTAATATAGTTCAAATGTAGGCAGGAGCTTGTATCGAACGTCTCTACACAGAATGGACGAAGTCGGCAAACTTTAGCGCGTCTTCTGCTGGAAAAACAAAACACCTGAGGAGCTTCGCCAAGAGCAAAGGAAGGTTTTAAACCGGTTAGTTTGCAACTTCTGCCAAACGAAATACAAAACGCCGTTATGATGACATAAAGTAAAAGAAACGAGATTCAAACATCCACTCCAAACTTTGTGCCTCTCCCACCGCAACGCACTTCATGCGTTTCATGCATAGAATGAAAGAGTGGTTTCTGGTTACCTGACTCTAGTCTCTTCCTGTTTATGAGGCCAACCCCCTTTTTCCTCTTAATAAAAACTCTTTGGTTTGTTTATAGTTTTTTTTTTTTTGGCTTGTTAAAAATTAACTGCTCATGTGATGTGCAGTTAAGCAACCGCTGACCCATTTTATCAGCTGAAGAAAGAGGAGCTCCTAAGAGCTTTCATCCAAAAGCTCTCAAGATATGTGTCCAGTCAAGAAGAAGTGGGCCTTTCCTAAAGAACCACAACTAATTTTGTTTTTGCATATATATATATATATATATATTTTTTATTTTTTTTTTTTATTTTTTTATTTTTTTGCCATACCCCCCCCCCCCCCCCACACACACACACACACACTTGTATTTATTATTGTATTTTAGTTGTATTAAATTATGTTTTTGTCATCTGAACCTAACATATTCACTTAAAATCCCCTTGAGGTTTTAAAATAAATGTTATAAAAGATAATAAGTATGAAAGGTTCTTGTTCACAACTCTCTGGTGATGGATAATGGTCACATGAAATGCAGGTAAATATTTCATTTTTATTATCCTATTTAATTCAATGTGATAAATTAGAAAGGTCAGAAGTATTATTCTAAAATAAGTAAGATTATATTACCTAAAATATGTTATATATATTGTACAGTATATACACACATACACAGTAGTCAATATCAAAGTTGTCCTATAACAAGGACACACACACACATTGTTACGAACGGGACTGAGACATGCGGATCCATTCGCGGGGCTTTATTTAAAAACATGGTCAAACAGGCGGAGTCGAGACAACAGCAAACAGGAATTAAAGAGGCAAAACACAAGAATAGTCCAGAGCGGTAGTGAGGGTTGGTCAATCAGCGAACAAAGTCCAAACGCGGCAAAACCAAAACAATAATCCAAGGCAAGGCAGAGGTTGGTACACAAACAATCAGGCAAACTATGGGAACTAACAAGGGGGCTGAGACTGAACAGGGGAAACACTGAAACAGTGGGGAACACACTTCATAATAAGAGTCCTTAGAGTACAATGCGGAAACACAGACAGGACACACATAACAGTCCAGGGTGGAGTGACATCTGGTGGAGCTCAAGGACACTCTGGCTGGTGATCGTGACAGAGGCTCGCAATACAGTCCAGGAGGATGGTAGAGCAAACAGGGGGAGGGACGGAGGGCCAGGTCCCTGTGGAAGTGGAACTGGACCAAACGCATAGAGCAAAGGTGGGCGTGGACCGTGGGGCATAGTGGCACACGGGACCACAGAAGTGTGGGCAGACCAAACAAAGCAAAGGTCCTCCAGGGCGAGGCCAGCAGAACGGATGAACTCCAGGACAAAGCAGAGGGTTATCAACAGCCTCTGTGGTCGAGGCAGTTAATGCTGCGAGCTCATAGGAGGGCCAAGGTGGAGCAGGCGGGACAGAGTCGCAGGACACCAGGGGAGAGTAGGTGGAGCCACAACCCTCCAGGGCAGAGCAGGCAGAGTCACGACCCTCCAGAGTGAAGCCTTTGTAGTCAAGGCTCTCCAGGGCATAGTGAGAACCCACCAGGGTGGCACAGGTGGAACGGGAGGCAAGGTTAGCACAGGAGACCAGGGCAGAGCAGACGTGACTGTGGGAGCACAGAGAGATTAATGAAGGACTCTCAAGGTGACCTCCATGGTTGGAACAACGAGGCTTTGAGGATGGCCTCCATGGCCAGAACAGGGCAGGACGAGAGTTCAAGGGTGGCCTCCGTGGCCCGAACAGGGCAGGGTGAGGCGTTATCAGCCTCCATGGCTGTGACTAGGCATGACGAGGACTTCTATACAGCCTCCTTAGCTGTGACAGAGCAGGATGAGAGGTCAACGGCGGTCAATGCTAAACTGGCCTAACCTGGAGTTCAACGGCATCCGTGGCCGTGACTAGGCATGACAAGGGCTCAGCAACGGCTTCCATAGAGATAAGAGGGTTAACGAGGGGGCGGAGCTGATCAATTGCAATGGGAACTAAAGCCCCGTTCACACTACACGCGACAAAGCGACGCAATCCCATTCATTTCAATGGAGAGCTGGCGATTTCCGGCGACAAGAGCGACAGCGGCCGTGAGCGAACGTTTGCGACCGGATGTGGGCGTGTCCAGCGACGCGACAAAGTTGAGAATCTCTCAACTTTATGCAAATGAAGAGCAACTTTCGGGAGTGACAGCGAATAGGAAAGAAGACTATGGTGCTCACGTGCTCATTCTCCTTTCAGCTCCAGCAGTGATGACGCCGTTTGCGTTTTTGCTATAGATAAACGCACGGAATGGAAAAAAGTACTCTCTGTTTCTCATTCATTTTTCTTTGTACGTATGGACTGAGTGTATATTTATATTATATTCAGTCATTTACCTCCGAAATGTTTGTATTTAGTGGCAAGAAACCTGATTCGCTGTCAACAATGAAGTTAGTAAGAAACCAGTAATGAGAACGCCCACTAGAGACCTCATCGCCAGCCTCTAGCGACATGCAGACAGAAGTCGCTGCTAGTGTGAACGGGGCTTAACAGGGGGGCAGAGACTGAACAGGGAAAACACTGAAACAGTGGAGAGCACACTTCATAATAAGAGTCCTTAGAGTACAATGCAGAAACACAGACAGGGGTGACACACAAAAGAGTCCAGGATGGAGTGCCCTCTGATGATCGTGACACACACACACACATATATATTTACGACATTTATGAATTTTCATTTCATTAGATAATTGGACTGGATTGAAAACAGTGGATTATGTTTTTTTTATCAGCTGCTTGGACTGTCATTCTGACGGCACACATTCACTGCAGAGGATCAATTGGTGAGCAAGTGGTGTACTGCTAAATGTGTCCACACCTGTCCCAATGGAGAAACAAACTCATCCACATCTTTGATGGCCTGAGGGTGAGTAACATGTACAGCAAATTTTTATTTTTGGGCAGGCTGTTACTTAAAAGGCCAGATTTTCAGTGTGTTCTTTTTAGATTTGTTTGTTTAATATCCTTTTCTTTTTTGTTCCTTTTTAAAAAATGTATAAATTATCCATGGCTGTCCGAAATTCCACAGCCATTTTCTTAAAATTGACTTGGCCACTGTCCACATGCCATAAATCAGGGTGTGCAAGTTCAGGGCGACCTACTTTGAATCTCTGTTGCAATGCTCTGGAGGATCCCTTTTGAGAGTCCTAGATAGGGTGAAACCTGTGATATATGGGTAAGAATTGTGCCACTTCCACAGCATGGCAAGAGTTTTAGCCTCATATCATCGATTCAAGTCTCCTTCTGTTTTCAGGGTTTATCGTCTGATAAAGATTGAATGGAAGGAGGGAAATAACAAGTAACAAGAAATAAAAGTGGCTGCATTAAAATCTACAGGCTACAAGGAGTTGTATAACATGAAGCACTTTTACACTATGGCACACATATTTTGTTAAAATCCAATTAATATATTTCTTCTAAATAGCCTTTTCCAAAAACTTGTGAGCTAATTTGTGCTTTGACTTAATTTTCCTTTTTTTTAAATGTTTTATTTTTTTGCTTGGAGTAGAAGATGGGCCAATGGGCCTGTTATTTGTTGCCACCAAATTGACCCACCAATTAGTGCAGTAAATTCCAGGGAAATTTGCTAAGGACGAGTTGAGATGCGCAAATGTGCCTGAGGCTGGAAATTTTGGGCTGCATAAGCACAGTGCGAGTGAATTCTGTTGATAACGAATTTTACATCACATGTATCATGTGAGAGATTTAGCTGCAAACAAACAGTTAAAGCACGCTTGTGCCTCAAGGCAGCATCCTAACCATCACGGAACCTCATAAATAGATGATTTGGAACGCTCTACATAGGCAGCAACTCAACACACCACAAAAAGTGCTCCACACAGGAGCTCAATATTACAGCTGGTTTCAATTTTTTTTTAAATTGCTGTTATCGTGTTTCCTAAACTGTAGTGTCATAATATAAAATTGCTCCAATTGATAATCCAATTTTATTTACATTTGAACTACTATGAATTCTTTTTAGTATCAAGTACACTGTATTTATTCACTTACAGAGATAAAAAATTCCACAATAGAAGCAATGCACATCTAAATAAATATTTGAATCTGATTCTAGACTTTCATATAATGAATTTTCAGAATCAGATTGGATTTACTTGAACTGGGAAACGTATTGTATGTTAATTAGTGCTGGGCAATGATTAATCGCGATTAATCGCATCCAAAATAAAAGTTTTTCTTTACATAATATATGCGT
>JAUCMS010000105.1:3131080-3153942 GCA_032357445.1 Enteromius radiatus | reverse complement strand
GTACACACACTCCCAACACACATGTCAGTCCAAACAGCCTGAAAAAGTGCATGTACCACCGTATGACCCCTTTAAGATTGCATGACTGCATGGAAGTCAGCCATCAGGGTTTGTTTTGAGGTGGTCATTTTCATACCAAGAAGGATCTGAAAGACAAAAATATGAATTACTGTAGTAAATACATTTGTAAATCATTCATCTTTTCTCACGGTTGACCAGTATTGTGAATTGACTCGTGACGAATAAGATCACATGTTTCATTACAAGGAGTCTTTTTCACCCACAGTATTGTTTTTGCTTAAATGTAAATCATTAGAATAAATTGTACTTATCCAGTATAATTTTGGTAAAATCTGTTTCTTGTTTGATGTTGATGAAAGGAGGTTGTTGATTTACCTTAAAAAGGTTAAGGATGCGAGGATTTACAAAGCAGAGTAAAGCTGGGTGCAGAACTCACTTTTAGAGTGAGAGTCAAAAACTCATGTTCCTGTTCATGTGGGATAGGAGCTAGAAATAACATGAAAGCACGCGCAGCGGGAGGAGACAGAAGCAGTCAGCAGAAAATATCTTACTGGAGTACAACAAGAATGAAGCAATAAGTAAGCAACGGTTTATACAAGAGCTTCTTGGTTATCAGAACTGTTTATCAAGAACTTATGGATGATAGAATTTGGCGATTATCATCTGTACCCATTGCCTACAGGACTAGGAGGAGAACTAGCCCTGGATCAGTTTAAGTTCAAGGCTTTGGGGAAAAAACATATATATTTGTAGACATGTAGAACATCTTGAGATCTGGGGCTGGTTGCATAAAAGGTTAAGACTAGTCCTAAAATTGGATCACTGTAATAATTTCCACAAGTCTGAACTAACAAGCTTCACGAAGCTGATTTGTGTGAGCAAAATACTAATAAAGACTAAAATTCAAAAATGTAGTCAAAAAGGATCATTTTATATTAGAAGCCACAGACACAGTGCACTTTTAATAAATGGAGACATAAGACAATTGGCTGATATCAGAATAGATTTTTTAATTTCATTAGACAACCTTTGCCTTACATGTATTAAATCTATCAAATCATATTTAAGTTCAATTTATTATTAATTATATCAGTCAAAGAGTTCAGATCCAGCAGTTTGGCCATTTTTAAAAATCTTACACTGGAAAATTCTTTTACAAATTGGTGTGTTTTAGCAAATTAATTACAAAGTCATCTATTTGGTACAACTTCAAATTGTTAAAAATGAAGAGAACTTTGGCTTTAATAATACGGTTTGGAACATGAAGAGAGAACCATTCGATTAGTCTCTGAACATCAGCTGCTCCGAGGCTGTGCTGAACTATAGGCTATTAATGCTTCAGAGGACATTAGTGGAAACACTGACATAAAAGGGCTATGGATCTAATTGCATTGTGCAGGTGCACCTTTGTGCGCAACTATTTTTCACACTCCAGCACTTCCCATCTCTCTCTCACGTTCTCTTTCTAGGGTTCTATTTTTTCTCACCAAACATACTTATGAATGCTAGATGGTGTCACAAAGATTTAGGATTTATTTGTGAAGGTCATAGCCATAGGACACTTTTACTGTTAGATCAGAATAAACTCTGTTACATTATTATAATGAAAAATGAGTTTGTCAAATGTAAAGCATTGGCTGCAAACTAGCAAACCCTATACTGAGCTACTGTTTAAGTGAAATATGGAACTCTTTTACTCTTTTATTTTTAATACATTTTTATGCATGCAATGTTTATTGCTGGAAAAATATAAATTGCAAACTAATAAACAAAAACATAGTGCATGCATGGCTAATATAATATTTACGATTGTCAGTAAGCTTTTCCTGAAGATTCTGAAAAAAGCATGCAATTTCGCTGACCATTTGTTGGAAAGAAAACATTTTTTTAGAGTTTCGTGCCCTATTTGAACCCTTTTCTGTGTAGTGCCATTCCATCCATTTTTGTAATAAATGGCGTGCTATTTATCTTTGCTGCCTAAAAATCTAAAAAGAACTGCATGTTATACTTGTAGCGATGTACCCATTTCCTCTCCCGCTGTGAGCACAGATGCACACGCCCCCCCCTTCCTCCCTCCCTCCCTCTCTCTCTCTCTTTCTCTCTCCCTCCCAGGGTTTCTGTCTCTCTCTCATCCCTCCAGTCCTCTCTCTCTCTTTCTCTTGCTCTACTACATTGCCATCTCTTTTCCTCCTCCCCTATTTTTCTTCTCTCCCTTGATCATTCTCATTTGCTTGTTTTCTTTTCTGTAAAATGCCTCTCTTTCTTTATTTGTGTCTTCCATGCCTGTCTTTTTTTATTTCTATAGATAGGCACAGCTGAAGAGATTCTAGCCGTTCTCTCAGCATCCTTTCATGCTGCCTTCACTCATTCACGCCACAAAATCTTCTGTCACTTCTCTCACGGGGGGAGAATTGTATTTTTATTTTCTTCTGTTTATTCCTTCTCTCAGCCGAAGAATCTGACTACAGCTTGTGTTTCATTCCTGAACGCCAGCATCCACATATTAGAAGGGATTTTCTATTCTAAACTGGAATCATGTTTTATTTCCAGCTGGTGATCATGGCAGGAACGGTCCTCCTGGCTTACTACTTTGAGTATACGGACACATTCCCGGTGCACGTTCAAGGATTCTTCTGCTTCGATAAAGCCTTCTCCAAGCCGTATCCAGGACCTGAAGATGACAGCAAAGCTCCTCCGGTGCTTGTGTACTCGCTGGTCACCGCCATCCCCACCGTCACAGTAAGAGTTCTTCTGCCATTCATAAACTCACACTTCTCTGAGGTGCCACACGTGTGTGTACGTCATTGTGTCGGCGTGCGGGATCATTAATGAGTGTGTTTGATTGTGATCTTATGCATCTCATTTGTTAACACTCCTGAGGAAAAACTAAAATATCTTAGGAGAAATCAAAATTATGCAAGATTCCACTATTAAGTATTGTTTACATATAGTATAAGTATATAGCTATAAATTATGAATAGTAGATTTTGATTTCATATAGGAAATATAATGTAAAAAGGCATTCTAGAGGAAATAATTGTGTTATGCAGGACAATAATCATTCACCTTAAGGGAAATGAGAAGTGAGAAAATGGTTCAGCTAAACCCTTTCAGTGACCAGCTGTGCTGTATGTGATGTTAATACTGGCTTTGGTTGGTCGGAAAAAAAAAAAAAAGATTAACCAGTTACTAAAACTAGTCAAGACCATTTTGAATTGATTCAGTGTATAAAGGGGAGAAAGTCAAACAAAACAGATTAAGTTCAGTAACTTTTGTGCAATCCATGCAGACTTTCTTGTGCTTTTTTCTCGTTAAAATTTACAATAGACTAATGATCCTTTTCCCTACAAAACTGTACTAATATGACCCTACCTTAAGTGGTTTAACTTACTGTAAAAGGTTTGTCTCTTTTGATTACCAAGGCTGCATTCAATCAAAAATACAGTAAAAACAGTAATATTGTGTATTAAAAAAAACATTATTATAATAAACAAAAGAAATTCTATATCTTTTTTAATATATCTAATAATGTAATTTTATTCCTGGGATTACAAATGCTGCATTTTCAGCATCCATCATTTTTTGCATTACATGATCCCTCTGAAATCATTCTAATATGATTTGATACTCAATAAGCATTTCTTCTAATTATAAATGTTGTGCTGCTTAATATTTTTTTGCAGAAAGATTTTAATCAAGATATTTTTCAGTATTCTTTGATTAATTAAAAAAAATTACTGTGACTTTTGCTTCATTTAATGTATCCTTTCTAAATAAAAGTCATAATTTACTTAAAAAAACAAAAACTCCTGACCACAAACTTTTGAATGGCTTTTGAATGTGGCTAGAAGCGTTCATGTACAGGGCATGTTTTGGGGCGTGCTCTGTCACTTGTTTGGCTGTCAGGATTGGGACATCATGTCTTTCTTATTTAGGTCAGTCCCAGCATAAGTGACATTAACAAGGTCAGATGTCTACAGTGTGATGCAGTGCAGTGAATGAAGCTAGATTAGGTCAACAAAAGAGTCTCGATTCAACTATAGCCAGGAAAAAATACAGATTTCCCAGCGGTATGAAATGATTCATTATCAGAGGGAGGGTGAATTAATGTCTTTCTCACCCAACATCACAGAAACAGATGGTGAGATACCACAGATTCGAATATCAGAGAGCCTTTCTTTACTTTGGAGTATTTGTACACACTCTGCACACACACACGTTCCTCATCTGTGCAAATGAGAGCAGAAGGTGAAAGAAGCTCACCATCTTGTCTTTCTTCACACAGAGATGACAGCAGTGTGCACTGGGACACCTGAGCCTCCCTCTGTGCACAGAGAGGCACCTGAGGTTTAATTTGGGCAAAGCTGTGTGTGCGTTTCTTGCCATATCTATCTAGTCTATGTAATCGAATATTACACTATTTTTTATTAAAATAAATTTTTTTGCCATGTTTTCTGTGATGTGAGTTTATATTTTATGTAAATTATATTATAGTTATATTTTATTTGTGTTGTGTTATTTTATTTTAGTTGATTTTATTATTTATTTTATCCATTTATCGTAAAAAAAAAACAAAAAACGATCAGGTTAGATTTTCTGCACTTTAGCATAGTATGCATTTTGATAGGAAAGGATGATGAATATGGAAAAAAATGAAAAACGCTTGTGTGGAATCATGATTGTGTGCCATGACTTTAAAAAACACGTATTTGTGGAGACACATAGTGTTTCTTCACAAAGTGATATCGCCACCTATTGACCAGGCATGCATTATACAGAATTTTTAGTCGTTTTTTTGCAGGTCTGTGTGAGCGTTTTGACAAGTGTTTTCAAAATCTTTTTAAAAGGTAATGTTTCCTAAACAAATTTTAGGAGGAGCATGCACAGAGAAATAATGTACCAAGGCTGGTACATGTGCTGAGCTTGATGTAATTATATGTGAAATGTTTGCATTGTTAGTCCAATCATTGTGGTGTGAACGTACCCTTATTGACGCAATCTGGAACTTAAAAATTAAGCTCATTCACTCTTTGTGACTACACCAGACATGAGCGGCATAATACAACACATTTTAAGAGAATATAGAAGCCATTATAATCTGTGATTCTGTCTACACTGGATGCAGTGTGATGCAATGTGACACAACATACATTAAGGAGAGTTTCAACAGTCACTTTATTGCATCCAGTGTAGCCTGTTGCAGTGGGATGCAATGTGATGCAACAATGATTGCATTTGGTGTTAAGATCACAAGGAAAGCAATATAAAAACTGTCTTTCCACAATTTGGCATACAGCATCTTGTAATCCTCTGATGCATCTCTATCATTTTGTTGTATGAGTAATCCTGTGTTTGCGCCTCTTTCATTTTTAACTCACCTCCTACTACATTGTTGGACATGGCTAAAAAAGAGGCAATGATGTAGATACAGGTGTTGATCTTCTGCAGGTCTTTCACCATCACATCACACTGAGAGATTTTTTTTTTGGCAGCTTGATTTCGTTTTTGGATCTGTAATAAAATGAGCTTATATGTCAAAAGAACGAAGGAACCTCGATTTTTCATTTCATGACTTATTTTTTATTTTAATGTCGATGTCTGAACATTTCTTCTCTTTCATCCAGAGATGTGCTATGTGTGTAAGCATGCTCTGATTGTGTGTAACTGCTTTTTCTCTTTGTCTCGAGGATAGTGAGCGCTTGCATCTGCACCCTGTGTGCGTGCGTGAATGTGTGTGCACGTGTGTGAATATGTGGGTTCTTGGAGTGTGTGTGGGCGGTTAGAGGTTTCTATCTTTTGCAGAGAGTAGAATCTGGAAAAAGTGATAGTGAAAATGAAAATCTCTCCAGTCAGTGCTAGCGCCTTAAACAAGGCATCTTTTCCCGCTATAAACACATGTTTGAACCCCGCTGAAGGGCTTAATTATCGAGACATGCTGCCTCTCCACATCTGAAGATGTCAAGTGGCTCTCTAATTCACAGCAGTCACAGACATTTGTGTTCCCTAATGAGTGGAGTGCTACTGAGTGCTGGATTAAGGTCAGTTCCATTTCACTACAGATAGTTTAACAAGGAGGAGTGAAATTCAGTTCGCAATGCCTTTATTGTTTTTTGAAACCCGTTTGCTAAACACACAAAAAAGTTGTTTGGCTTGAATTTCCAGATTGATGTATTCCATAAAATCACAATAGAAGCAGTTTAATGACCTGAGCATTATTCTCCCAGTCTTCTTTGAATGTTCGCATTTGTAGTAGCTCTCAAATTTCAGTCGTGTTTAAATGTGATGTATCATGAAACATTTTACCAGGCTTGGACACAATGGACACAACAAATCTAATGTGATGCATCATGTCATGCTATATTTAGATGTCTGAGTGAGAGCTTATTGAGAGTATGATTTTCAGCTAATAACAACTAAATTTCATAACCGAAGATATAATAACATTTCAGAGAACTTGGAATATAGTATATAAGTCAACAACATTTTTATCAAGGATTTTTATTTGAAGGAATAAAAGAAAAGCCTTCATAGTGTTGCAGTCACAAACATTAACATGACAACCCATTTGTTTATTTAGCAACGTGCGACGTCCCAATGAGCCCTGATGGAAAGATTTAACATAATGCAGACAGTTAACCCAGACATTTTGAAGGTACAATAGTGAAAATAGCTTAGGGTTGAAGATTGGGTGGACGTTTAACACTTCATTTAGATAAGTACATACATGTCAACAAGTGCATTAAAATGAATCTGTAAAATGCTGAACTGAAATAAGGATAACAGTTATGACTGGGATTTGGAAGGCTTCAGGTATTATATAATGAGTCCAGAAAAGGTGGTATGAAAAAGGTCCTTGCAAACCTTCACAAACCCACACCATCACCAAAAGCACTGATCGAACTAAATTGTGCACAAAAAGTTACATAAGTATTTATTTGTAGCCCACGTTTTACTTTAGAAACATGGACAATGTATGACTAGAAAAACATTCCTATGCTGACATTTTCGCGAAGCTACAAAAATGAATGCACTTACTTGTACAATTACCTGAAATGAACACTAGTGGCAGTAAAACATTGATTCCTCTTCATGCCAATTATGATTACAGGGGAAGATCTTATGATCTCAAAATATTGCATGATTTGCAAAATAATACATTTTGATGTTTGCATCATATGACTCGTATATATGGCTTTACTAACATAAAATTGTAAAACAGTAAAATTGCTCGCTACAGCACTACTGTAGAAATGCGTAAACATTGTGGACTACTCAAGTGCTGACACAATATGTACAGCAACACAGCATAAAATATTTAAAGTAAAATTGAACACACTTTTATTATACCACTCCATAGACATTTCACTTAGAAAGTGTTGTGAAATGTGCAAGCAGCATATGTTGCAACAGGCACTATTTTTTTTTTAATTAGCTTGGATTGAAATGATCTCAGAGCCCCATATATATATATACACCAGTATGTTACTGTCCAGTTTCAAAAATAGTTTATGCATTGTGTTATTAGCTTGTTGATGCAAGCACCACTGTTATTATTGCTCATACTTGGGGCTAGTAATTTGAAAAAGCTTTAAGCATTGATATTCTTCACTGTTTGTGCTACAGGAATGAATAAAACCTCAGATCATGCTAGTAAACAACCACGAAAAATCAAACCCTGTTGTGTGGAAAAATCAATGTGAAAAAGTCTGTTTGTGTGTGTTTCATGGAACCTGTAACAGCAGGTGAAACTAGTCCATTAATGGTGCTTTAATGAAATCTACAAATGCTGACAAATACACCTTAAATTATTCATGCTGTAATGTGCGTTTTTGGCAGTCTGTTTTTCTGGTAAATATGGAAGCTGTGTGTTTGATCTGAAGTGGGCTCTGGCCCAGAAGAGATATACAGCGTCATGCAGTCAGAGGCTGCAGCTGGCTGATGTCACAACTCTCCATTCATGATGGATGTTTGGGGACCGTTTGCTTCTATATGTCAGTGCTGTGGGTTTGCCATAAGTGCATTTCTGTGACCTCATTCTGTTTGTCTGAGGATGCTAGTGGAGCGATAGTGGAGAAAGAGAGACTTATTTATTTAAGCAATATCAAACCAGAAACTGTGTTATTTCATCACATGCTTTTGATTGGAATGTTGGGAACACTGACAAGATTCATACAACCAGTTAAAGGTCCTGTTATTGCTGGGCTAATCAAAGTTGAGTACAGGAACTAATTGTTTTGTTTTTAGTGTGAGATCTGGTGGTGCTCTTACAATAAATTTAAAAGGGGAAAACAGGCTATGGTTGCTAAATCCTTACTGCAAAAAAAAAATAATACGGTACAAATATGCAGTATTGTTAGCATGCATAAGATACACCTAAACCTAACCATTGCTTATCATTTGAATGCCACAGTCAATTTCTGTATATAAATAGTACACCAAAAAATGCTGAAAATCATGCCTTTCATTTAAGGACTTCAAATATCAATTTATGATTTTTCACAAAAAAATATTAGATGACTTTTTTTTCTTCAAACTGGAATATTTCAAGAAATTTCCTATTAGATGTATTACTCTTTTAAACCATATGGAAACAAACTTACTTAGGTTTTTATTGGTGTTGGCAAATAACTCTGAATCACCAGACGGAGTGTTGATAGACTTAATTTATGTTGGCATGCATTGGCCATTTAGAGCAAAGCTCCTTCGCGAGGGTCCACTCTCTTCCTTAGCACAGTTTCTGGACTTTGCCCTGATGTGTGTGGGCTCGCCATTTATTGTGGATGTCATAGAGTCCAGTTGTCACCAAGCCCAGCGGAGCCTCGGTGGAACACCACAGATCCAGTCAGGTCACTGGTGCGGTTCGGGAGCCACCCCTGAGCCACTGCACAAGATGGCTGCCACAGAGCCACCATATAAGATGTCTGCCACACCAGAACCTGCCGACAACCCGGAAGTCAGGTCTCAATCCTCAGCCCACATGGATGTCTCCCCTGTGAACCCGAGCATCGTGGATGTGGCATTTGAGGGCACCAAGACTTTCCCCAGCCGTACAAGGCTGGTGTCCTGCATAGCGGATCCTCTAATTATGTTGGTGAGGGCAATGCACAGTCCCAAAACCCATGCACTGGCTATCACAGAGGCTGTACCCCTCTCTCCAGTACTCTCCATCATGGCAGTGGCCATTTGGACTTTGTGGGCTGCTCACTGCTCAACAAAGACCCTATCTGCCCATGTTTCCGCCCCAGAGCCCCTACTCGATCCTACTCACGCCATAGATTCTCCTCGTGTTCCGCCAGCGGCTGCACAACCTCCAGAGCTCCAGCCGTAGATTTTTTGAAGGGTCCTCTGGTGGCTACACAAACTCCTGAGGTATCGGCACTATCTACAAAGGGCTTGGAGGTTCTGCTGGTGGCTGCTCGACCCCCCGAAATGTTGGTTCCACCTATAGATTCTCAGGAGGTTCCGCCGGTGGCTGCACCACCCCCTCACCTATCTGTATTTGCTCTTGATGCCACCTCTAGCTCTCTATCCTCTCTAGACATGGCCTCTGGAACCACTCTAGAAGCTCTAGGACTCGAACAAGAACAAGAACAATAACGGACTATAAAGCACCAGCATCCGGTATGACGAACGCGGATGTGCATGTCTCTGGCAAATAGCTAAGGCCGCTAGCAATGCTAATGCTAGCAGCGCTAACAGCTGCAGACAGGAAGACACTGCTAGCACTGGAAACGTGTTCATCATCTCCGAGCATGACGTGAGGAGAGCCTTTAGGAGAGTGAACACCAGGAAAGCAGCAGAACCATACGGCATCTCAGACCGAGTTCTCAGGGCCTGCGCAGACCAGTTAGCACCTGTGTTCACAGAGATATTCAACCTCTCCTTATCTCAGTCGGTAATCCCCACATGCTTCATTACCTCATTCCATCCTCTATAAAGTGTGTGCGTTTCTAGTGTGACTTTGCCGGACATTGTGGTATTAGCCCCTTGGAAAGCTATCTCTTTGTATCCCATGTTTTTTGGATTATCCGTGTACCGACTTTTACTTTGCCTTTGGATTATCGCTCTTGTTCTGCCCCATTTGGATACTGTCTTCTGATCGATCAACACTCCCTGTGTTTACCGGTTTCTCCTTGAGCCTCGCCTCCTCTATATCAGTCCACCGATGATTTACCCCGCCTGTACGACCATGTCTTTAAATAAAAGCCTGCAATTGAATCCGCAAGTTCATGTCTCTCACTATGCAACAACAAGGAAGAGAGAGAGAAACATTAAATATGATATTCTCATTGAGATCTGTGTCATCCACATTCAGCTCTTGTAAGTGTACACCAATGCCCAGAGGATGTGTTTAACCTCTCTCTGCAGAGACGATCCACAGCCTAATCTTAGTAAGCCTTAGATTAAGGCATCAGTTTTTGTTTAACACTCCTACTCAGCCTTGGGAACACTGGGAGTTGGCCATGTTGGCATGGAGCTAGAGATGTGGATGGGAATATGAAAAGTGGAGAAAAGTGGAGAAAATGAAGAAAACGAAGGCCCTTTCGCGTGATTTGATCACACTGTTTTACACAAGCATCATGCACGGCTGTGACCTTCACATGGAAAGCATCACAGAAGGGCAATTCTTCAAGGTTGCTAGGTAGTAAGAAAGCTGGAAGTGTGCACTGTAAAAAATGTGTGCTTGAGTTTAAAATAGGAAAGAAGGATTTATCAAACCAAATTGTTTGGCATTTAACAGTGACAACATGAAAAGTGCATTTGCTAACTAAAAAAGGGAAACTGCTAACTGTAAATGTGATTAAAAATAAAGCGCAATGTAATTGTATTAACAATGAATAGTTCAATAAGACTTCTTTTTTTAAATAAATAAATATTTAGTGTTTAATTTTTTTTTCAACAAGAATATATTACAGTAAAGTGATCAATATTTTATATTGTTACAAAAAATATTTTTTTAAAGAAAAAAACTTTACTTTTCAACTTTCTATTCATCAGTGTCCTGAAAAAATGCATCTTGGTTTTCACAACAATTTTTATTTTTTAAAAAAAAAAAAATAATAAAAAAAATAATAATATATATATATTATAATTATTTATTAGTTATTTAAAATATTTACTAGAATCAGTCTTTTTACCATATATTTTGATCAAATAAATGTAACCTTGTCAATCATCAAAGAGTTAAAAAATTGTTATCACTTTTATCCGCTAATTGAACTAATTTCAAATTTGATGCCTGCATGTCTCAAAATAGTTGAGGGCATGTTTACCATTGTGTAGCATCTCCTTGTTTTTTCAAGACAGTTTGAAGACATCTTGGCATCAAGGTTATGATTTTCTAGAGTTTTGGTGTTGGAATTTGGTCCCATTCTTACCTGATGTAGGCTTCCAGCTGCTGAAGAGTTTGTGGCTGTCTTTAACATATTTTTTGTTTAATGAATGTATGTCACAGCGCCAGCTGGATGCAAAACAAAGGGAAGACGGAGGCAACTCATTCAAAACAATGCAGATTCGACTACATAATCTATGTAATACAGTCTCAAATTAGAAATATGATTGCATATCCAATGCCACTGCCAGACAAAAACCATGGAACGTGATAAAACAAGCGGACTGGAAAGAAATAATCATCAGTTTGCACACTTCTTATCAGAAAATGTTCAGTAAAGTATTATCTTTTGTTGTTATGGGCTCGTCTAAAGTTTTATTGCATCTCACGACTATATTGTTTATGAAATAATGTCTGTGTCCACGTGTGTAAAACAACAAACTGACGATTTATATGTAATTATGTGTAATTGTATATGCATTGTTGTGATTAGCTGGACTAGTGAGATGCAGCTAGAAAATAGTATAGATGTAGCTGTAAAAATAGTTGCCTGCTGAAACTGAAATGTATACATCATCATCATGACAGACTAGATAGTGAGTTTGTCTTGTGATTCACCTCATATTAACAATCCTGTCAGATCGTCAGGTCAGCCGTTTTGGTTTTAATCTGTTAAAGTTAGCCTTTTCGACATGTTTCCATGTTGTTGTTGCTCAGCGGTGTCATGGACGGTGGGCGGTGCATGGGTGATGACTGAGGGTGGTGATGGAGAAGATCAGATGTCACATTTTTATGGAAGTCACAGCGACTTGTGAAAAATCCTTTATGCAGGCTGTGTACAGTTTACTGTGGAGTGACCATTTTGAAACTTATATGGTAGTTACATAGCTCTATGACCTCACTTATCATAAAAAATGCCAGGAAATGTCAGACTTTTTAATAATAAAATAATATATTAAAGCATACAGTATATGTTACCACTACCCTGTTTGTTTTTGGTGTAAAATGCTGTATTCTGCCTTTCACTAATTAAGTTTTTTTTTTTTTGCAAATTCTTGTGGTGCCATCAGCCAATCGTTGTTGCCAGTCATGATGTCATTTTCCTTCAGCTGCAAAGTGAATAGTCACTTGGCATTTGTGGCTCAAAATAACCTGGCTGCAGATCTAAGCATCCAGAATTTGGCAGATTTTGAAACGTGCATCTCCAGGTGGTTCTGCGCCAGCCAAGCAACTTCCATTGAGATTGGAATGCTAATGGAGAGCACTCTCTATGTATTTTAGACCTGCCGTCACCAAGAAAAGTTGTTCCAGAACAAGTGCACGTTATTACATTTTGACAAATGCTTACAAAGACTGGCATTTGTTTTTCCTCACAGTAATGTGCAGTGATGAATCATCTACAATGAGACTAAAAAGATGCTTTAGGAAAGTAAATGGGGTCAAATTTGATTTTATGTTGACTTTAAAGAAGACAATAAAGCATGAGAAATGAAGCCATTAGAATGAAGGAGAGAAGAAACTGGCGGTGAGTAGAGAGATAAAGGAATGATGCTAACCCAGTTTCCCTATATGGTACTTGGAGAGACGCCCGCAGAAAGACAGAAGGACAAATCCCAGAAATCAGGAATGACAGAGTGTGAAACCCACTAAAAGGACGAGAGAAAAGAACGACTAGATGAAAGAAGGTTGTGATTACAGTGGACCCACATTATGGACAGATCAATGCAAACACACTGGTGCTGATATCTCTGTTTGCTGTATTCAGATGACTGCTAAAAAAATTTGGCTGACAGCATGTGGACATGAATGTGATCTGTGATGTGTTGCTGTCTATTTGTGATCTGGATTGGATTAGCAAAAGCATGAGTGCATCAGCTGTCATACCGATGCCGTGGTAACACTATGACAACAGATATTGGCCTGTATCCTCAAGCATGTCACTCAGATAAGATCCTAAGCTGACTGTCAGTCTCAGGGAGAAATGCATGGAAAGTCAGCTGAGCAAACTGTTAGTGTGTGTGTGTGTGTGTGTTTGAGGAGTGCGTGGTTTCCCAATAAGCTCATGTACAATTTGTTCTTTTAAGCTGTCATTTATTCACCCTCATGCTGCTCCGAACCTGAATTATTATTTTTTTTTTTACTTTGAAACACAAAAGGAGAATATTAGTTGAAGGTTAATGCTGCTGCTTTTTTTGTGTAAACGAGGAAAAAGGTGAGCTATGAAAATAAGAGCTATGGTTCACTGTTATGTTCAATGAACAGTGATTTCAGAAATAAAGGTATAAAATCTGTTACTGGGGCGGTACATTTTCAAAAGGTATATGTTTGTACCTAAAAGGTACCAACCCAGTGACAGCTTTTGTACCTTTTGAGATTGTGTTGTTTATATATACGGTATATATATATATATATATATATATATATATTTACAGCTGGTGACCATGCCTACCTTTAAGTTCCACAGAAGAAAAAATATTCTGATTTGGAATAATACAGCAAATAAATGTTTTTTTGGCCAAACTTTACTTTTAATATAGTATATTGCAGTTTCCCCAAGGCTGCTATTTTCCCTTTTCTCAAGAAACGATGACCTTGCTCCTTTTCCAAACAGCCCCTTTAAGGCACATGATGTGTACAATGAATTATTAATATTGTTCTGTGTCACTGTGGACTGGACGGTATATTATAAGTACCAAGTCCACCGAGAGAGGTTTGGCAGAAGAGAAGTGGGCCAAAGCCTGGGGCGCTGCGCTGCACTGCCGGCAAAACGTCCAGTACCTCTGGTGGTATGATACCGTCCTGCTCATAAACTAAAGTTGTTCCAGGTCCACCACCCTGCAGAAAAGATAAACCATCATGATTACTGCACAGAAGACTAATGTGCTGGGGTTCCTACTAGGTTCCTTAACCAGCAAGATTTCTCAGCCAGCTTCACCAAAATAACCAGCATGAAAATTCCTGTTGATTTAACATAAACTGAGCTTGTAAAATTAGCCTTACAATTTTTTTAAGGAATAGTTCACCCAAAACTGTAGATTTGCTGGAAATGTACTCACACTCAGGCCATTCAAGTAGATGTAGATGTGTGGGTTTTTTTCTTTATCTGTACAGATTGGGAGCAATGTAGCATTTGATCGCTTGCTCACCAGTGGATCCTCTGGAGTGAATGGGTGCCGTCAGAATGAGAGTTCAAAAAGCTGCTAAAAACCACAAGTGTTTTTATAGCAAAACGCTGCTTGCATTTTAACATTAAGCTGGTGAATTATAAGTCTTCTATCCATATTATTGCTCTCTTCATTGAAAAAGTCATCTTGTCTGAATCAACAGATAAACAGATCAATCTTCTTTTACAAGCAAAAAGACTTCAGAACAAATATTTTGGTGAATGTTGATGCGAGAATAATAAGAAGAGTTATGATGGATTTTGGCCAGAAGTTTCCTTGGTGGTTTCTTTTAAACACACAGCTTTTCACTTCAAATTATGTTAATTAATGGACAGTCAGGAATCATGTGGATTACTTGTGGATACTTGTGATGTTTTTATCAGATGTTTGGACTCATTCTGATGGCACCCATTCACTGGAGAGGATCAAATTTAGATAAATCTGTTGATAAAGACACCAAATCCTTAGGGTGAGTACATTTCTGGCAAAAATATAGTTTGTTTGCAAATTTATAGCCAGTAAACTGGCCTAATTTGAATCGGAAAATTAAGTCTCTTGAGAAGTGCTAGTTGGTCAGATTACGTCTTTAAAATAGCGTTAACATAGCTTAGTTTATTCAGCTGGCCCCTGGTCTTTTCATTAAGGTCACTGACGTTTTTGGTTACTTTTTAAGAGCTATTCAGACTAGACTAATTTTCCCAGACAAGGTAATGCAAATTTGGCAGGCGTACTTTAAGACCTAATCAAACATGTGTTTTTTCTTCTCACAACCTCAGTAAAAATTACAGAGCAAATTACCTACTGTATTTTGGCTCGGATATCCTCTGAGAAATCCGTATTTTTATAACGCTTCTCCTAATTTAATTTGACCTTTGTCAAATGCCATAATTAAAGTTAATTTTGTCCTTGTGCAAAAATCTTCTGGCTGCCTGCTGCATCTTCATTATGGATTTAAACCCTTTTGCCAACTTTCTGGGTAAAATAACAGTTGGTGGTTCAAGTACCGCTGGCATCCCATCTGACGTAAAAATGCTATCCCATCTTTGGCTAATCTCAAGACCTCACACAATGTATTTACTGTAGATATAATAAGTAAATGTAAATGCATACAGCACATACATGTTTGGAATAATCAGATATTTTGATATTTCTCTTACATTCATTTATTTGATCAAAACTAGTAAATCAGCAGTATTGTGAAATATTATTTTATATCTTTTATGATGTTTATTTTTTATGTTGTATTAGTCCATGTCGTCAGTCTCACATGAAATCATTTTAATCTTCTGATTTGGTGCTCAGGAAACATTGAAAACAGTTGCTGCTTAATATTTATGTGAAAAATATGTTAACATTCAAAACAGAATATGCTGTTTTTTTTGTAAAAAATATTTGGTTTATTTGTAAAGTATATTTGGTTAGGCTATATAAATGCAGACATAAGAGATTTCTTTCAAATAAAAATTCAAAACTTTAATTATTCCAGTATTTTGACTGGTGGTGTGTGATTAATGAAACATGAAGAGTTGTGTATTGTAATATTGTTGTTGATTTGCAGTGCTTCTTTGTTTTCTCAGCACCTCAAGGCATTCTGGTGTGTGTGTGTGGTGTATTTTTTGACCGACAGTCTGACACCCACTACAGACCGCAGAGGGTTTTTGACATCACTGTCTGCATTTTTCGGTGCTCTACTTTTCTCGAAGCTTTTGATTTGACAGCATTCCCAGCCGCTGTGAAATGTCTGTGTCTACATTGTTCACACACCATATGATTTCCTCAGGAAACAGACATCCATTCACTTGAGCCATCATCTCTCTTTCCTCTTTGATTTCACCCTTTTTCTTCGGCTTGATTTCACTATCGATCTCTCTCCATTTCCTTCTGCTTTGAACTCCCCGTCCCTCCCTCCGTCTGTCTTTCCCTCAAAGTCTTGAGCGTCAGCAGAGCCATTTCATCAATTAAACATGCAAGCACTTCAATTCAACAGCTTCCATTAATCCGCTCTAAAGACCATGTTTTTTTGTCCGCTCTATCTACAGCTTCTAGAGGACAAGTTAAACTTTGTGTCTTAATTTATGACATGACAATGACAGCTCCATCTCTGTTTAGCGAGGATGTTGTGGCCTTAGGGGTTTGCTGCTGGTGCTAAACACTGAGCATGTCTTGCTGCTTTATCAGTTTCATTCTCATTATCAACAGTGTGCCAAAACTAGAGCAAAATGCTTGCTGACAGTATCACTGTTACAATAATTGTAGCGTGTCAGTTCAAACAATGAATTGATATCCCGCATGAACTGAGCAATGTAAAGAATAGTACACACAAATGTACAAATTTGGGGTTGTTTGTTATATTTAGTGGCTTCCCAAGTATAGATTCTTAAGTATAAAACCTTGTATAATTATACATAAATTGGGGTGTTTTTAAACAGTGTTCATTTAAGCAAATTAAGTAGCGTTCCTGTAACTCAAACAGAAGTACAGCAATGCCAAGGTTTAAATTTCATGGAATGCATGAACTGATTTTTTTAATTGTTTGCCGCTTGCATAAATATAAATAAATAAAACCTAAAAACTTTGCAATACAGGTGTTCCTAACATCCATTAGGGTAAGTAATTAACTTTTTCACAGTTGTGCAATTTGGTTGATTTGCTTTGCTTTGCTGATGCTTTGGTTGATGTTGTTGTCAAGTCTGATAACTTGTTTTATGACACCTGAATTTCATTTTCTACTCTACTAATATTTCATTTGTCTGCAAAAATTATGTTTTGAGCACTATGTTTTGAAGTGTCTGCGTTTCTCTTGTGTCCTAAGCATACATAAGTAATATAGTCTTCCAGGCTATAACATACATTCAGCTCTCCACATCTAGTTAGCAAGTTATGTGTCTTAAAGTCATACATTTGCATATCATCTTCATTTAAAGCTGCAGTCCGTAACTTTTTTGTGTTCAGAATCTACTAAATGTATATACTAAGCTAGTACAAAATGAATGCATTTTTTGGCTTGTTCTGAAACACTACAGTACATCTATAATAAGTGTTTATATTAGGACTATTTAGACTGGCAGACTGGTTCTGCTCCAGAGTAGCCCCATACATGCATGATTTGCAAAAGACATAAAGAGAGAGAAGTAGATGTTTTTCCACAAGGCTCACGCAGTTTTGTTTATTAACCGCTAAAGCATCAAAAGTTATGGTCTGCAGCTTTAAATATTACTAGGTGATTTTAAATACCATTTCATCAGATGCAAATTTTCAGGCTTCTAACAGAAACTTCAGTCTCTTAAATTACTAATAATGTCCATATCAAGCTATTATAAATCTTATGAAGTTATATGATGTGTGGGAAGAGACCAAAATTTCACAGAACAGTCAAAAAGTCACAGAATATGTTTTTATCACTGATTCAAATATTATGATCAGCCGCATCATTTAAACCACCAGGCTAATATTGTATAAGTCCCTCTTTTGCTGACACGGACTCCACAAGACCTCTCAACATCGTTTGTGATCTGTGGTACAAAGATATTAACAGCAGATCCTTTAAGTCCTGCGAGTTTTGAGGTGTGCCACCACGGATCAGATTTGATAGCCTGTTCCTCAAACCATTCCTGAAGAATTTTTACAGGGTGGTTTCCCAGCAGAAGCTTGACCACTGCCTTCTTCTCATAGTGCATCCTGCTGCCATCTCTTACCCAGGCAAACAATGCACACACACCAGCCATCCAGCTGTTCTAAAAGAAAACATGATTCATCAGACCTGGCAACCCTTTTCCATTGCTCCATGGTCACATACCCATGTGTTTTCTGACACCTTTCTATCATGGCCAGCATTGAGTTTTTCAGCAGTTTGAGCAGTGTGATCAGAACAGATGGAGAAGCCTTTGCTCCTCACATGCATTAGTGATCAGTAAGTGCTCATGATCCTGATGCTGGTTCATCCTTCCTTCCACTGCACCAGGGCTGAAATGGGGCTAAAACATGGCCCTGAACAAATCCAGTCCATAAATTCACACGTGAATGTTTTTGCTGGGGTTAAAGCCTTAAAATGGACAAAAATATATGAATAAATAAAGATGGGTCTTATTGAATGTTCTGCAAATACAGTTAGCAGACTTGCTTTTTTGTCAGATAGAAGTGCACTTGACAGTAAAGCACCTATTTTGAGATAGGATGCCCTGTGGCTATTAAATCACTTTAAATCTGTTTTTGCACATGGCTGGATGATGCATGATGCAACAGTGCCTTATTTAGGGGAGGGGAGATCTTTCTTCACCAATCAACCCACTACTCTGCTGGCCCAATGGGAAAGTTCCTGTGCTCCCTACCTACCAGAACCTGCTTCCAACACATGAAATTCAAGAAATGGCTGTTCACTTGCTGCCTAATGTATCCCACCCCTTGACAGCTGCCATGGCGGATGTTATTCTCTTCACCTGTGAGTGATTTTAATGTTGTGGCTGATCAGTGTATAGTTCTAAATATTAAAAATCAGCATGACTGTGTTCTGTGGAAAAAACAGAAAGTTTGGAATGGGGACAAAAATATTATTTCTGTGTGAACTACAGCATTTCAATGACTAAATTACATTTGGTCCATTAAATGTTAAATTTTATACTGTGCTTTGTTTTATACAGAACTAACCAAAACAAAACAACCCTAATGTATTTGTTAATGTCAGCCCTACTCTACAAAGAGTGCTTTGAGCTCCTTTATTGTTTGACACTGAGGCATTCATTGAACTCTAAATGTTTTGTGTGTGTGTGTGTGTGTGTCACACAGAGTTTTGAAACTCTTCAGAGCAGGTGTGCTGTAATCGTGATGTGTGTTAAGGATTTGAAAGCACCATGCTGCCGGTATCACTGCTGCTTCAACGTTGCGGCTTCGGAGCACTTCAGATATGTCAAGGGTTTTCTAGTGAAATATTCACTCTGCCTATTTCTCTCTTACTCTTCCTCTGTCTGTCTATTTTCACCTTTTTCATTATACCACAAGACAAGAGCCCTCAAAACGCTGCAATATGCCCCACGAAATATCATTCATGAAGCATCACTAAACATTTGAAGGTTACTCAGAAATTCAGGCTTTTATATCCCTGAATAATTTCCATTTTCCCTCAGCGAGAGGGTTAGAGTGGCATTTAGAAAGAGGAGGAGATCTTTTAGCACAGGCAACAATGCATATTAACCAACACCTCTTTTACTACACACTGACCTAAATCTTCATCTCTGTGGGGGTTAAATAGTTAAAAAGACATTTCAGTTAGGTTAAGTAACTCTTAAAAAGTGTCTCTGTGATATACACTTCCAGACTTCTGCTGTTTGAGATAGCGCCCAAACCTTGCACAGGAACTAACTCAGACACTAAACTCCATAGCAAATTGTGTTTTTATGAAAGCAGTCAAAGTACTGTTTATTCTTCTTTGCTTGCTATTGGTAGGATCGTTGAATGCAATTGCTGGAAATGCAAATAATTCATACAATGGCTTGAAAACACTGCATCTACTGTATGATGAGCATGCTTTTATTTTCTGAATTAAAACTCATTTTGTTGAGCCTGTGGCAGAAAAGTGCCTAAATATTATCATGAAAATAAAAAGGTAATTTCTTCATAAATATAACTTTGAGAAAATATGCGAAGCATTTCTCCACTAAATCAAAGTCAAATGGTGTAACAAACATGCAAAATGATAGATGGTAACTTAAAGATGTACAGTATGTCTTAATACATAAGGATAAATGTATACTCACATGTGTTCAAGATATGGGTAACACTAGAATAGATAACACTTGTTAACTATGACTTTTCCCTCAATAAATTCTTAATTGCCACTTATTAATAGTTAGTAAGGTAGTTTAAAAATTGATTAGGCAAGTAGAATAAGGTTATGTAAAATAAGGCATTAATAAATAATAATATAAATGGCTAATAATATAATGGGAAAATGTTTTACAAAATGATTTTCAAAAACTAGAGTTTTTTCTTCTTGATCAAGGACAGATTTATTTGTCATTGACTTTCAGTGAGCATGTGATGTTACTTTCCAATCTGCGAGGATTCATGTTTTATGAATGCAGTCCCGTTAGGGCATATTGAACATGTAACCTGTCTCAGCTGTGCTGGTGCATTTAGCATTTATACATGTATGGGATTGAAAATTAGATTCTCTCATTCTCGTGAATTTCTTGTAAATTCTGGAATTGGAGCATAAGCAGAGCTCGACAATGACAAATGTTTCCTTGTACATTTTGCAATCAGTTTAATCAGTTTAAGGAAAACATCGCAGTTCCCCCTTAAGCGCTGTTCTCTGTAAGCTGTGTGCACCTGAGAAATCTCATTCCTGCGTCTGTCTGCTGCAGATTCTGGTTGGGGAGCTCGCATCCTTCTTCACTAAACCTGAGGCCACACAGGAGAAGACTATTGTTACGGCTGACTGCTGCTATTTCAACCCACTGCTGAGACGTATTGTCCGCTTTCTTGGTAAGCAATGCTGCAAGTTTTTTTTTTTTAACTGTTAATCTTCATCTCTTCCTGCTACATTACATTTTCTGGGTCTGTGTGTTTTTCCAAGCACTTTACACTACGGCTCAAAAGTAAAAAAAAAAATATTTCATTTGAATTTTAGGTAAATTAAACGTAAAAGTTCACCTAAAATTGCTGAACATTTACCCTCTCTCAACCATCCAGAAAGTATATGAGTTTTAGAGAAATGTAAAAATCACTTGCTTGTGAATGGGTGCCGTCAGAATGAGTCCAAACAGCTGATAAAACATCACAATAATCCAGACCATCAATTAATGTCTTGGGAAGCAAAAAGCTGCGTGTTTGTAAGAAACAAATCCATAATTAAGGGATTAATTTAACATTTAAACCATCGCTTCTGGATGAAATATTCCATAATAACACATCCTTCTGTTTCCCTGTCACATCAAAATCCACATATTTGTTTAGAAATGTTTTGGACAGATTTTGCTTGTGAACTATGCTTGATCTGATATGCCTCTCCTGATTAAGACAAAATTACTCATTCTGACGGTACCCATTCACTGCAGAGGAATCTGATCCATTGGTGGGCAAGTGATGCAAATCTGTTCTGAAGAAGAAATAAACTCATCTACATTTTGAATGGACTGAGGCTGTGTAAATGTTGAAATCATTTTTTTCAATCCAGTTTTCTTTGCTGTGTTTGAAAACAAAGCATTTATTTGAAATAGAAATCTTCTGTACTGTCTTTTATGACACTCAAGGCATCCTTGCTGAATAAATTGATTAATTTCTTTCAAATAAAAATTGCACTTCCTCCAGTATAAACTACTTTAAATGTCCAAAATTGTGTAAAAATCCTCTTGTAATTTTCAAGTGGTTGATGAAATGATTTCTTCCTCTTATTCTCAGGTGTGTATTCCTTTGGCCTCTTTACCACCACCATCTTTGCCAACGCAGGGCAGGTAGTGACAGGAAACCAGACACCTCATTTCTTGTCTACATGCCGCCCAAACTACACAGCGCTGGGTTGCCATTCACCGCTGCAGTACATCACAGAGAGACGAGCGTGCACCGGAAACCCTTACCTCATCATCTCCGCCCGCAAATCTTTCCCCTCCAAGGACTCAGCGCTGAGTATGTACTCAGCTGTCTATACAGTGGTGAGTACATCCAGGACAAGAAATCAAACATGACACAGCGTGCAAAGTAATCACACTCATCCTTTCTTTTAATAGTGCTGCTGATGATGTTGTTGATGAGAGAGAGAGATGATGTTTAAACTGACTCAAGAGATGACAGAGCTCTTGAGCAATGATGTTTCAGTATTAGGTCATGACCCTGCTGAAAATATCAGCATGTCTTACTGTTCATCAGCATGACTGGATTCTGATCCCCAGTTTAGAATTTAATTGACCTCAAATCAATAAAATATGTAATTTTTTTAAATATATATTTAAAATGGCTTTCACACACGCCTATATATATATATATATTATTATATATTATTATTATTTTATTTTTTTTTTACAGTAACTAATATATATTTCAAATGGCTTTCACACACTTTTTTTTACATATAAAATATATATATTATATATGCTGGCATGGCAATATAATAATATTTCTTTATAAAAATGTTACAAAATATAATGTTTTATATATATATTTTTAAAATGAGATTTTAAACGTTTACATTACGTATAATTTCTTAATTTTTGTTCCTAAAAAAATTAGATACAATGAAAATACAATATAGTAAACAATAAGATATACTTTCTTAAGACATTAAGGGCCGGTTTCCCGTACAGGAATTAGATTAAGCCAGGACTAGACCTTTGCTAATTTAGGACATTTAAGAG
>JAUCMS010000105.1:3114426-3126128 GCA_032357445.1 Enteromius radiatus | reverse complement strand
AACCTTCCAAATAAGGCAAAAACAGACTGTTTCATTCTAGGGTCAAATTCTAGGGTTGTAAATGTACCTGTAAAACCATTTCTGGGCTTTTTCCCCCCTTACCTAAGCTACATACCTTCTATGTACATATCAGACAACAATTTAAAATACTCTCTCAATGCATTCTATGGCACCTTTAAGGTTCTTGTCCTGTCGTGTGATTGTGCATAAACATTTGACAAATTCAAAACCACATTAAGACAGTATATATGCATTACTGTACAAACTAAATGTCATATTAAAATACGTTTTGTTTTAACAAAGTCTCTTTGTATTCCAAGGCTACATTTATTTAACAATGAAGCCAAAATATAATATAAAGTAAATTACAAAAAAAAATTCAATGTATTTTAAAATGTAATTTATTTCTGAATTTGCATCATCTTTACTCCAGTCTTTAGTGTCACACAGTCCTGCAGAAATCATTACAATGTGCTAACTTTAGCTCAGGACCCAATTCCGATCATTATCAGCACTGAAACAGTTTGTGCTGCTTAATGTGGAAACTGTGATACATTGTTAGGATGCTTTAGTAAATATAAGGATCAAAGGAAACATTATAAATGTTTTGAACACTTTAATGCATCCTTGCTGAATAAAAAATAATTTCTTTTTAAAACGTTATGAGGAAAAAGCATTTAGATTGCAGTACACTGCTGCTATGTCATCTGAGTTGTCACTCTCTCCCGACAGGAAACTGCATCAGACTGAGAAGCAGACAATGTTAAAATCAACCTTTTTCATTTCATTATCAAATCAAGAAACACACCCTATGCATGATTGGAATACATACTATGGATAAGATTACAGATACCGCAGCGTATGTGAACCAGATCTCAGCTGAACAATATGCAAACACAAGCAGGTTTAAGAAACCTCACTTGCTGTCTGCTTATCTGGTGTGTGGTCATGTAGCGACAAGTCGTCTCTTGAAAATGATCTCTTCATCTTTCATGCCGCTGAGTATTCCAGATGAAGAAGAAGAAGAAGAAGAAGGAAGGTAGAAAATGGGGTGGGCCAGTGGGGTTATGGGTAATCCAAAATTTCACTATGTGCTTGCTTCATACCATAAAAGGAAGAATCAACCCACCTAAGGCTAGGTAGACTCATACTTATCAGTGTCCTTAAGGTCTCCTAAACAAGTTGTCTTGCCTCCATTATGTAAATAATTTCCATATAATTTCACATAGGATTACGTGGATAGTCTGTCTGGCCTTCTTTGTGGACTTTTTTGAACTTTGACTTCTTCATTTTCTCCTGTTTACTTTGTTGTCAATAACAGCGACATCGTTTACAATAATCAATTCACGTATCACAACCTCCCGATTGACACACAGAGAAAAATGCAGGATCTATAAATGCCATGAAGATCATGTGTCAGTGGTTTACAGATCAGCTTATCATAGTTATCGCCTGACCATTATTGGTTTATGATATCCTATGGTTGACTCACAGCAGTATACATTCATTTTAGTCTCCTGCCCTCTCTCTCTCAGTCTTAGTTTACCTCCACAGTATGACTCTTTACATGTACTGAGGAAAATCACAGCAGGAATGCAAGTACAGGCAAATCTCTGCATTCCTTCACCCTCCACCAATAGCCTTCCTCCACTCGCGCTTCCTCCAGCATTTATGAAGCATTTGGGCTAATAATTCATACCCTCTCTGAGAACTACACAAAATATTATGATTTTGTGTGTGTGATTATATAAGTAGTTTAATTAATAAAACGTGTCAAGTCAATTTTATCATATTTTCATCATCAATGTTGAGTGGAACTTCAGAGGTTTGTGGTGGAAAAAAGCATTCAAACTGAGCATTCTATTCTGTATCCCACACGTTCAATATTTATTGTTTTTCTTGTACACATTTCTTGAATATTTAAATATTTCATATTTAATTAGTAAAATATATTTTCTAAAAATTTACTAATATCCCTCTTTTTGCTAAAACAAAAACTCAACTAAATTAAGTTAAATTTCAATGTTGTATCACACGTTTGGACTGTATTTCAGCCCTAATAGCCTAACCTAAGACCATTTTTTGGCACGTAGCCGTGCTGAAGAAATGACCAATCAACGAAAGCACATCTTTTGATTGACACGTCCAAAGAAGCGCTCAATCATATAAATGGGCGGGACAAAAAGGTTGTCGACGTTGTATAGACACGCCCACACAGCTGATTTAAGAGTCAGAGGGAGTTTGAGAGTGAGAGGAGACTAGAGAGCACAACGCCGATGAGCAAACAGGAAAGTATCACGAACTCCAGAGTTTTTCGGATAGTTTTGTCGCGTCCGTGTCATTCTCCGTAAAAACAGGAGATTTGGGAAAAGCAGGTCTTCTCAATAAACGGCGCCTGAGAGAAAACAGGTGAGCTAACGTTTAATATTCAGTTAAACTTCAGTTCTTCACACCTGAGCGCGCACCTGCGCAATCAGCCAATGCACGCGCGCGGAACTATGCTGCTGATAACATTTCATTTTAAGGAAATGGAAGTTATTAGTAGTCTTAATGTAGGGTGGCTTCGTGAAACATTCTAAATTAGAATATCATGACATGTTGATGCTATATTATTATTATTATTATTATTATTATTATTTTATTGTACTGCTATCCAAAATAATGTAGCTACTAGAATGCACGAGCGTTACCTGTAACATCTCAGTTCAGGTGATCTGTCTGTGCAACGCCCAGTCTGCATTAAGGCCAGTTTCCTGTAGTAGATCCTGAATTGCTCAGCCCTGAGGACACGCATTCAGGTCAGATTCTGAACAAGATGCCTTAACCCTTATGTCACAATTCTAGTTGCATGATGGTCTTCATTTCTTTGTGAAGTCTTTGCATTAGAATTGTTTCAGCTTGCCCTGTATAAAATGATCACTGTAAGTACTGGTGTCTCCTGTGTTGCTGTTGTTGACTTCATCTCAGAGCTGTTGGCATTTGAACTTTAAGCAAGGATTGAACAGAAGCCAAGATCAGTGGGATGAGAGAACATGCCCGATGAAGGGATATAATAAAGCATGGCACTGCAGGTGACAGGACAGACTTGCACCTTTTAAAACATGTCCCACATTACACTTTTGAAAAATAAGTTGCCAATAAATTACTTCTGAGGTGTAAAGCTTATATTGAGCTTAATCTGATCATATTTCAGCCTAATTAGTACGGTTTAAAAATAAATGCAATGTTTTTGCTTGCATTAAATTGCCATTTAAAGGTATGGCATTAAATGTAAAATGCTTTTTACATTTATATTAAATATAATTTTATTAATAATTTAGATTGCATGGTGAAATATGAAGGATATTGTACTAGTCTATGTTTGGCCTCGATGGCAAAATGTAACCAGTTTTTAATTTCTACACTTTTTTTTTTTTTTTTTTTAACACTAATTTAAAGGATTATATAAACAGGCTGTTTTCTGCAGTTCTCCTGTTACAAGTTTTAAATTCAGACCACAAGTTCTAACATGTTGCCTTCTAAGGTCTTGCATTAAGGCTTCAAGCTAGAGGAAGTGTGTCAGTGTGGTGAAGCAACTCTTTAATATCAACAAGTTACAGAAGCTGTTTTGTTCTGTCATGGGTGGCTGTTTGTTCCTCATTGCTAAACCACGATTGTCCAACTCTTTTGTCACTTAAATGTACTGTAATTCACTCCTAGTTTGTTCCCTTTTGTGTTCTTGTATAATTGCATGACAAAACCACCATGCAGCCCAACAGAGGTGCATGCCATGTGCACGGACACATGCTGTCATCTGCATTTAATCACATCGACTGTATTTGAGCTGTTAATGAACTTGCAGACAGAGATGACACCCTGCTAATCTCCTTATCCCTCTTACACTCACTCATCTCAACAGTACGCTAAAGCTGTGCTGTTGTCATCTCTTTTCACTTTGAAGATGCCTCTCTGACGCTCCGAGCAGCAATAATTGTATCACTGCACATCACTTAGCATCTTTTGCCCACCTTGGCTGTCTGGCTTGGCAGATTGAAATGAGCGTAGAGGTTGCTGTCACTAAGTATTAATGTTTTGTTTGTATTAATCTCTTTTTCTTGCCCCTGAGGGACGGATCTTTGTAAGACACTGCCAAATGACACAACCAAAGTGAAAACCCATAATGTTTGTGTTTTTTTGCTCTTCAAGTTATATTCCTTTTTTTTTTTCCTTGTTTATACATTTGATTTTCTTTTTTGCTGAGCAACCATATTACAAATGGGCGTTATGGTGAATTGCAGCAAACTCATTTATAGTCAGTATTAAAGGTGTGGTGTATA
This sequence comes from Enteromius radiatus, assembly GCA_032357445.1. NCBI lineage: Eukaryota > Metazoa > Chordata > Actinopteri > Cypriniformes > Cyprinidae > Enteromius > Enteromius radiatus. The sequence goes on along the minus strand of JAUCMS010000105.1, from coordinate 3,121,812 downwards.
ATTTGTGTGTGTGTTCTATTGTGTTAGCTGTATTTTAAGTTGTTTGTCTTTTTTTATTTATTTATTTTTTTTATTAAACCAGATCAAATTAACCCAACTGCAGTTTGATGGAGTTCAATTAGAATTCACAGTGAAAAAACATAATTTGTTTCTTGCAAATTAACTCTTCATATATTTCTAGTAAAATTTAACAGCATCCTCAGAATTATAGAAAAATATCCACCTTTTTCCTGACGTGAAGATGAGCGCTGCCATTTGTACATTCTATGGTCTCCTCTGCGTCCAATTATTTTTAGCTGTACAAAACCGTTCATTCCCTCTGAATACTTCTTAAGTGGTCCCTTGTGATGCAGTGATTAAGCATTTCTGAACATAGTGCTGTAAGCCATTTAAGTCATTGGGTTACATTTTTGCTCTCTTTGACCGAAATAAAGGTGTTATCCTTAATTTCAGAGTGCTGGAGTCTTCTGCAGGGTGTGGCAGATAATGAAATTGTGTTTGTCCAAACTTGTCTAGGAATTACTCCTTCAGAGCAGATGTTACTCTGCTCAAAGTAATAGGAGCTTTTGTCGTGTGTATATTTGCACCAGCACACAGTAGGTGTTTTGTAGACTCTTACTAAAGTGCCTTAAGGTGCTATGCATGCTAGTTTATTGCAAACTAGCATTTTGTATTACTGCTGTTACTGCTATTTGTCTTTTTTAAATTACATTCACCTTGCCATGAAAATGGAAACGTATGTATGGCAATACAAACTAATTAATGCACTTGCTGACAGGCAAGACACCATAAATGTGGTAAAATGGGTCTCAATCCCTAATAATTGCTTTATTTGCTTTTTTTTTGCATAATTTTTTTTTTTTTTTTTTATTTTTTTTTTTTTTTTTTTTTTTTTTTTTTTTCTCAGAATTCACAAGACCTTTTTTTTGTGAGATATAAAACATGGCAAGATATAACACAATGCAACAAAATATGTAATGTGTTAAAATTTATAAATGTATAAAAAAAAAATAATTATAATTTGGTCTTTTCATTTTATCCTAAACTAAGAATAAATAGAAATGTGAACTTTAGCAGTATCATGATTTCTGCATGAAAATGTTTACATGCGTACACACCTAGTTACTGTTTATATGTACCACATTCCAGGATAGTCATACTTTGTTTCTAGCCACAAAAAAGACATTACCAAGCACTTGTATTTTGGTCATTTTGAATTTAAACTAATTGTTGAGGTTCATTTATAAGTGTGGGAATTTATGGAATTCCTATAATTACGGGTTGTTAAAGAATTGCCTCTGTATTGAATAAATACAGAAAGGGAGGGCAGGGCTCGCAAAATCACTATGCCGATGTGCCTAGCTAATGGAGAGTAGTGAAGTTGGACTCTCAGGTTATTGTGCTGTGGGATCGTGTTTCCCATACATTTATTTGGGGGCAACCTGCCACGATATTAAAAACTGATCGATTTTCCAAAAGGCATCATTGAATAAACAGGAGCACGTATTTTCTGAAGGAAGACTGTCTTTAGTAAATGTCGTGTTCATTTCATCCTGCATATAAGGCAGCGTTTGTAAGATCAGAGCTGCTTTATGCAGCAAACAAATTTTGCTTTTCAAGAAAATAAACTACTCTAGAATGATTTAGCTGTTGTTACTGATTCTATTGAGGATCAATAGAAAAATCATAAACCAGCGAAGTGCCAGCTTAAACCAGCATCAAAACATACCTAACCAGCATATGCTTGGGTTTTTTCAGCAGGGTTAAAATAAGCAGCACACAGATTTACGCAGATATTTTAGTTCTACTGAGCAAAATAAGACGGGTCAGGGTGAAGAAGGGACGGCCAGAGAAAAGCAGACTACCACAAAGCGGAAAAGTTCTGAAAAATTAGACTATGAGGAGAAAAGGAGATGCTATGCCCTCAACGTCGAGTGGCATTTTCTCATCTGTGACATCAGTTGAAATTTTAGATTCAGAATCTGACACAGACTGATTCATGTTCTACATGCTTCTTACAAGTGCATAGAAAGTTCTGATCATTTAGAACCAAATATGAGTTTACAGTATGATTGTAATTTGACTATTTTATACAGTTGTATTTTTATTCTTTTTTTTTTAAACCGTATTATACATTATTTTTAATCTAAACTCTTTTTTTTGGTGCCTACCAGGGATTTTGTGGGAGAATTGGAAGCAAAAGAATTGATGTATCACTTTATCAGTCAGAAGGCTGAGCGGGTGTGGTTTACACGTTTTATAGGACAATATTGACACATACTGGAGTCAGATGCTTGAACGAGTTAACATTTTAGGTGTGACGCTGTCATCATGCTAGTTTTTAATTCACAGATCCTCTTCCCTGAAAATTTGTCATCTTATTTGAGTTATTCTGTGGAACTTTAATACCACAAAAACCTAAATGCTTTCACTTTCTCTCACATGTAGCCAAAATGTCAGACGCAGAGAAGTTCCTCTATGCCGACCGCAATACGATCAACGACCCTTTGGCCCAGGCGGACTGGGCCTCGAAGAAGCTGGTGTGGGTTCCCTCAGAGAAGCTCGGCTTTGAGGCTGGCTCCGTCAAAGAGGAGACTGGAGATGAGTGTCTCGTGGAGCTGGTCGACTCTGGCAAGAAGATCAAGGTAAACAAAGATGACATCCAGAAGATGAACCCACCCAAATTCAGCAAGGTGGAGGATATGGCGGAGCTCACCTGCCTGAATGAAGCCTCTGTTCTACACAACCTGAGGGAGAGGTACTACTCTGGGCTCATCTACGTAAGTCTCTCTGAAGTGCGCATGTTTGTGATGCTCAAGCTCAGATATTGTGCATGCACTGACAGGTTAACAATTGAACATGAGTATGCAGAAAATGCATAATTGTTTCATGTTGTTTCGTTACTCACCGAGAATCATCTAATGTTGAAATATTTGTGATTTGTCATTTATAAGAGTTTTGTCAATCAGCATAAAAGCTATGATGAATAGCATGTGTAAATCATTATTTCAGACGTACTCTGGGCTCTTCTGTGTGGTAATAAACCCCTATAAGCATCTGCCTATCTACACGGAAGAGATCGTCGAGATGTATAAAGGCAAAAAGAGGCATGAGATGCCCCCTCATATCTACGCCATCACAGACACGGCCTACAGGAGCATGATGCAGGGTAAGAACACAAACCTGTATGACTGATACCACTATTTAGACCCAGATGGCACGCCTGTTCATTAATTTTTCTTGATCTTTTTAGATCGTGAGGATCAGTCCATATTGTGCACGTAAGCTTGACTTAGCACTTCTGAAATACTAGTACCAAAATAAAATATCACAATGACCAGCACTGGGTTCTTTCAAGACATATTCTTTATTAATACTTCCTCAGGGGTGAATCTGGTGCTGGAAAAACTGAAAACACCAAAAAGGTCATTCAGTACCTTGCATTTGTAGCATCATCCTCCAAAATAAAGAAAGATCAAGTGAGTATAAAACCCCCTTTTTCCCCACTGAGTTCACGGCATTTGCCCATGAATGACTGGCTTCCAAGACCATTTCTGTGCAGAGCTGCATCTCAATAAGACGAGTGCCGATTATCATGACTGATCAGCTGATCAGAAAAAAACTACAACAATTTTTAACATCTGCTATTCTGTTCCCCCCCATTCTTATATAAGTATTATGTTGATATCAGTTTTATCTCTTCCTGTCATTTTTTTTTTTCTCCATTCTTCCTTTAAAAAAATCATTCTGTTTTTCTTTATGCATTTGAAACTTCTCTGTCCTCTCTCTGGACCAGGAAATTCTGTTTTCACATTCCTGTATCAGGCCTAGACCTGTTCCCACTGGATCTCTAATGACTTTGTGAATACCTCCATATTTGTTCATGGTTGATTATATACTAAACCCTTAAAAAAACACTTACAAGCATCCCATTGTTGAATGTTTTGAGTCCCCCTTCATTTTTGTGCCTATATTTTGAGACTTTCTCTTTTCTATCCTCCAGAGCAGTGTCACCCTGTCACATGTGAGTTATACACCTCCCTCATTCCTCTCTTAGTCCAAACATACCATCCTTTTTTTTTTTTTTTTTTTCCTGTGCATGCATCCCACTTTCCAGGTTATTTGATAATGGTTGTCTACAAGCTTGATTATATGTTATGCTATGTTGCAAAGCCTCCTAAAATCTGCAACTTTAGCTAATGCAAATTCTAACACTGGTGTGGAGCAAGTTTAATGCAAGAATGGTTCTTAGAATTATAAACAGTGGAAGAATGTACTCAACTGCAAAAATGGGCATTAGTTTTCAGCCTTAAGCAAAAGTTTAATTTGCAAATGAGTGATCTGGGTCTACTGTGTGTAGTTTGGGAACTTTTGTTTCAGGATGTAGTCTTTGTTTCACTAATCTCTATCAGTTCCTGCTGTTGTAAGTTTAAATGTGCGCTTAATTCCATCTAATCAATTCTTTGTCTGCCAGGGGGAGTTGGAGAAACAGTTGCTCCAGGCTAACCCGATCCTGGAGGCCTTTGGCAATGCCAAGACTGTGAAAAATGATAACTCTTCTCGATTTGTAAGTGTGCGCAGACAAAAATCCACTCAACTCCTCTTAAAAGGTCCCACGGCCTTAAATGTTGACGTGAATCAATATAAACTGTTCATTCACAGGGAAAGTTTATCAGGATAAACTTTGATGTCAATGGTTACATCGTTGGAGCCAATATTGAGACTTGTATCCTTTTTAACATTTAGAAAACTAAAATCTGAAAAATGTTTGTTTCACTGCTCTCATGCTAAACATTCATTTTATTGGGTTACTCCCCTAACAATATTTTTTCAGATCTGTTAGAGAAGTCTCGTGCAATCAGACAGGCCAAAGATGAACGGACCTTCCATGTTTTTTATTACCTGCTATCAGGAGCAGCCGACAAATTGCGTGGTGAGAACCATTTCATGCCATAAACAAGTTCAAGCTATGAATATTTCAGAGACTTGTTTGTTTGTTTGTTTGTTTAAAAGAATATAAATGATGATTTTTTCTTAACCTGACACTGGGTTTTGTGAATATACACCAAGTTTACTTACTTACTAAATACTCATGAGACTCATGAGTGTAGTATACTCTAGGACTAATCTCTATAAAAAGTTTTTAAAGTTTATTCTCCACTCTACAGCTGAGCTGTGCCTAGAGGACTACAATAAGTACCGCTTCCTGTCAAATGGAAATGTTACAATCCCCGGACAACAGGATAAAGAATTGTTTGCCGAAACCATAGATGCCTTTAGGATTATGGGCATCCCTGAGGAGGAGCAGACAGGTATAGAGATTCAAACAAGACCCTCATCTGTATTTCTTCATGCTTCAGAGTGTTTAATAGCCTACAGGTGTGACATCTTTCATGAATCAGGGAAGCTTGCCAGTTTCTCATGATAGACTGTTGAACTATAAATTGTAGTTATATTGACTGAAATTTAAGTTTGGAGGTTGTCTTTCTGAGAGGTGGTGTGTTGGTCTGAGGTAATGTAATGCTTTCTTTTATCATGTCTCAGGTCTTTTGAAGGTAGTATCTGCTGTACTGCAGTTGGGAAACATGGGTTTTAAAAAGGAACGCAATTCTGACCAAGCCTCCATGCCCGATGACACAGGTTTGACTTTCTTTTATTAACATGCACTCTGAGTCCCAACTTGGTTTATTCTAGCATGTTATACTTAATGTTTATTCTAGAGTGAAATTGATTATCGTTTCATGTCCATTTTCTTATTTATCAGCTGCCCAGAAGGTGAGCCACCTCTTGGGCATGAATGTGACCGATTTCACACGTGCCATTCTCACACCACGCATCAAAGTGGGTCGTGATTGCGTTCAGAAGGCTCAGACTCAAGAGCAGGCTGAGTTTGCAGTAGAGGCTTTGGCCAAAGCCACTTATGAGAGACTATTTCGCTGGTTGGTTATGCGCATCAACAAAGCTTTAGACAAGACCAAGCGCCAGGGAGCTTCTTTCATCGGAATCCTGGATATAGCTGGATTTGAGATCTTTGAGGTGTGAAAGGGTTGAGGGAAAGAATTTGAATATCCCAGATGTTTTATATTTGTGTGCCTCTATTCTAAAAAAACCATTGTGCTTTTTAAATCGTCTGTCTCTCTCTCTCTGTAGTTGAACTCTTTTGAGCAGCTCTGCATCAACTACACCAACGAGAAGCTTCAGCAGCTGTTCAACCACACCATGTTTGTCCTGGAGCAGGAGGAGTACCAGCGTGAAGGCATCGAATGGAGCTTCATTGACTTCGGTCTTGACCTGCAGCCCTGCATTGAACTCATTGAGAAGACTGTAGGTTAATTCTTTTATCTTCAAACTTTGTAGATTTCTTTGCTTGTCTCAAATCCTGCTTTATTCCTTTTTTTTTTTTTTTTTCTCCCATTTCTTCAGACTGGTCCTCCAGGAATCTTGGCTCTGTTGGATGAGGAGTGCTGGTTTCCGAAAGCCACAGACAAATCCTTTGTGGAGAAAGTTGTTCAGGAGTTGGGCAACAACCCAAAATTCCAGAAACCCAAGAAGCTTAAAGATGATGCTGACTTCTGTATCATTCACTATGCTGGCAAAGTAAGAGCCATTATGGGTCTTAAACATTTATTTGAACAGGATTAGTTTCTCATATGTTTAAGTAATTGATACTGTGGATGTCTGTATAATGAAGTCATACTGCATAAGCAATGTCTGTGGAAAATTGCTGAGGTGGACGAATCACTATTTAAAAAAAAAAAAAATAAATAAAAATTTCAGCACTTGTATGTTCTAGAAAATTACATTTTCCCTTACCTCCCCATATTAAACGAAAAACAAATGAGGCTTATTAAGAGGAAATGCCTTATTTGGTGTTATTTTTAAGTGTATGTGTCTGTCTGGTCTCTTACAGGTTGATTACAAGGCAAATGAATGGCTAATGAAAAACATGGACCCTCTGAATGACAATGTGACTAATCTACTCAACCAGTCATCAGACAAGTTTGTGTCTGAGCTCTGGAAGGATGGTATGACACTTTGAGTAGATTAACTAGTATATTGATTTAATGGTTGGTAATATTAAGGTCAATTTCAGATGTCACTAATATCTAATAAGCTTTGACGACAATCCACCTGCTGCATTGAGCTTTTGTTTGTCAGGCTTTTAGGTCGTCATAGAGAAAAGTGAGTCTGGTTCTGCCAGTGTGTAATATGCAGGTGGTCTGCTACTATTCACCCTGGACACTAAATGACTCCACAGATAAACATGAAAAGTTGTGTTAAAACTCTTTTTGTTAGTTTCCTGCATATAATGTGGGGGGGGGGGGGGGGGGGGGGGGGGGGGGGGGGGGGGGGGGGGGGGGGGGGGGGGGGGGGGGGGGGGGGGGG
>JAUCMS010000105.1:3062137-3096506 GCA_032357445.1 Enteromius radiatus | reverse complement strand
TGGCCAGAAAACCGTGATACAAACCGAACCGTGGGCTCACTGTACCGTTGCATCCCTAATATATATATATATATATATATATATATATATATATATATACATTAATATACATTTATCATAAGTATATACCAGTTTTTTTTTGTTTTTTTTGGGTGAAAACTTAAATTGATTTTGTTAAATATTATTTTTGTGTATTTTACTGCACTGTAGTGTATCATAAGTACTTTCCTGATAAATATTTGTTGCCTTGTGCAAAATGTATTATATTTTTAAAGACAATGTTTGTTGGCCTAAGTTTTTTTTATATATATATATATATATATATATATATAAATATTCCTAAAACTAGACTTCAGAGCATGTAACCGAAATATAATATGAATTTGTTTTATCATATCCTTCCATGTTTCCACTTTTCATTATCTAGTCAAATTCTCACAGATAAAATGAAGTCCCACCCAACATCATTTTCGTCAGAATTGTCTGTTTCAAACTTGACTGTCACAGTACAGACATTAAATTCTGAACTTTGTTTTGTGTTTTCTAAAAATCTTTTTTTTTTTTTACATACCTGGCACACTTATATGTGGACTCCATACTGTGTGTCAATTTCTTGAGTCATGGTTTTGTCATCAAATTAAAGTCATTTTAATTCTTATTTTCTCTCTGTGATTTTAGAAGCATGGCTTAAGCGGGTTCTTTCGTGGAGCGGTTCCTCGTTCTCTGAGGAGAACCCTCATGGCAGCCATGGCCTGGACTGTGTACGAGCAGCTGATGGCTCGCATGGGATTGAAGTCCTAAAGAACCCTGACGCACTTTATGTGTGGACTTCATTTTGTTTGTGTCCTTTACAGGAGTGTGTGCTTTTCAGACGATGGTGAAAAGATGGCATTCTGTTATCCTTAAAGGTTTGATCAAAACAAAAGCAGCAAGGGTATTTGTGTGTCTTTATGTGTTAGTGTCTTCAGGTGCAGTGAATCGTTACCCCGTGACACCTCTGACAGTGACATTCCTAAATTGCCACATTCTGAATTTGTCTCCCTTGTTGATGCCTGCATATTGAGACAGGGGTCCGCACTGAAGAATACCAATGAGAGACTGCTGAATCATGTGCCGTCAGCTCACAAGAAAACACTCCTTTCACAGGAAGAAAATCCCTCTTTTGGCAACTAACCTTAGAATATCACGGCGTCATTGAAAAGTGTCCACCTTTGCAGGGTTCTCAGAAACCCACGACTCTGTGGACTCCAGTGTCAGAGATACTTCTTAAGCCTGGTCGTCTGAGTTAAATCCTTTTTAGTGGAGGATGAGGCTTAGTGGGTGTCTAAGACTCGTTTGACAAAGACACGTTGACACAATACTCCAGCGCTCCGACAATCAGACCGAATTACTCCAGGGCTGAGAAACTGAACTGACAACACATGACTGTCTCGCCAACATACTCTCTATGCGATGATTTGTGCTGTTCTGCTGATTTCCTATGCTGTTTGACAGGATGACTGGATGGATTTATCAGTGCATTCCAGTACACTGTTTTATTTTTTTTTCTTGAACACTCACTCCTGGGTACAGGATTTGGATGGAATGAGACTTTGTAAGATCTGGATAAACATTTAATATTTATTAAAGAAACGAGAGAACAAGTGTTACAGTTCCTGAGAAAAAATATTGGAAGTGGAACGGATTAGTGGTAATTTACAATTTATCATGTTTGCAAATGTGTCGTTGGATCTTTTTGATTGTCATTTTGTCATGTTGACGTTGTGTGTGAAACCACTGTAAGACGCCATAATGTGGTGTTCAGTGTGAACACAACAGTGTAATGTTAATTTTGCGTGACCCATAGGGGGAATTTTAGGACATGTCCGGTTGGTTGTTCACCATTGTTTTTGATTTTTCACTTCATATACTTTTAGGGTTCGTATTGTTTGTGCGCTGCGCAAAACTGTCCAAAAGACTGGATTGCACCACAGGAGTCATTACGTCAAATGACTGTGAGCATTTAAATTTGATATACTCAAGTAATTATTCTTTAATTTAGTTTCATGAATTCAATTAAGTTAACAATTTGTTTTAAATTGCCTTGATTAAAATTAGATTGACTTCTTCCTGACACAGCAAGATTATCTGCTGCAGAATGCAGTGCATTGCCCATTTTCTGAAATTGGGAAGATGGAGCCAGTGATACTTGTTTTATATCAGTTAAGAGGGTTCATCATTTTTGGTCACACTGCACACTACATGAATATATTTTGTGAAAGCACTTTAAATTCAGTGAAGCTGACTTGCATTCAAACTGGATCTGGATGGTGTGTGTTGGTCACATTGTGCTTTGTGCCGTACTGTGGAGATGCTCTTTTGCCTTCACACAGTCAGTATTGTCTCTTCAGCATTTCTTATGGCCATTATTGTTGATATTTTGTCTGTACGTGAGAATATTTGCACATGCAAATGTTGTGCCTATGTTAATATGCGAATAAATCTGTTTTATAAATGGTTGTCATTTTGTAACCTCTACTACATTTTTAGCATTTGTCATTGATTTTTATCACACACTAGTGAGGTGAAAATTATTGAAAGCAATGGCTCGAAATAGTCTTGCTTCTCTGTTATTCTGTGCTCTGCTGGGTGCTGCTGACGGTACAAACCCTGACAGCTTGATGGCTCAGAGTCCTCAGACATGCAGTCAGACAGTGTAAAAGGGGTCAGGTATGAGGACACCTAGAGGGACTGAAGCACTGCACTGACACGCGTCAAACAGGGAGCAGTAATTATAACACAGACACCAGACCTTATCAGACTTCTGTCAGATTTTATTTACCTAACTGCAAAATGACTATAGCATAGTTGTCAGAAACCAGCTCCCCAAGGGAATAATAATAATGTAGACTTGTGCTGCTGTTTGATGGATTATATGTGATCAAAATGAACAATACATAAGACAATGCATGAAATTATGTTGACTTTTTATTTTAAATACAATATTTCCACTTTTATTATTATTATTTTTTTTGTCTAATTTTATGTATATATGTATGTATGTTAGCATAGCCTACTGGTATGGTGATATTTTAGTTTAATTGAGATACTATATATTATTAATATTATGAAATTACATTTTATCTTCCATTTTAATATTAGCATTTAAGTAAATTTTAGTAATCCTATTTTTTGTTTTGTGACATTTATTATTATTTAAATTTGTATGTGTAAGTTTTGTTAAATTATTTTGGTTTAGTTTTAGTTTGTTTTATTACATCAAGCCACACTAAATGAAAATGAGGAGTATTGCCTTGGCTATAACGTTTTATTATTATTATTATTATATTTCAGTATATGTTTGTTTTATTTTCAAGTAACAATATTGTATAGTTTTTGTTTTAATTAACTTTAATGACCCTGATTTGTAATCACTGTATTGCTGATTGTGTGTGTGTGTGTGTGTGTGTGTGTGTGCATTAGCAAATTAATTATTATTATTATTTTTTTTTTTTTACTTTTTGAGAACCCGTCCTTTTTCACTTCACAAAAAAGATCAACAGACGACTAAAGTCTCGCATGTAACATTTTCCACCGGTAGGGGTAGTATGTACATTTAATTAAACAGAAGGAAAGCAAAGAACAAGAAATCGCCCAGAATGATTGGTGGACACCCGGGCATATAAAACACGTCATTTCCTCATCCCGCCCTCTTTTTGCCGTGAGGTGCAGAACTCCATACGGCGTTGTCTCGTGGTGAGCGCAAATTCGATCATTTTTACAAATTTTAAATGTCCATTTAAGTCAAAGTATTTCAGTAAAGGCTTTATTTACCGTTATTAATCAAACATCATGTTAAATTTGAGGTTTGCGTCTGACTTGGTGAAAATATGAAGGCCTGAATCTCAACGTGTAATTTCACGCAAGGAAGCGCGTGTTCGACTACAGTCAGTGTAGCGCATTTGGTGGATGATCGAACACACACTTTAATATCTCTAAACTTAGTTGATTGGTTAAATAAGCTAATCGGTCTCTTCAGTTATCGCGGAAAAGTATATGATGATGCGACTTCACTCTTCATTCTGTGAGGATCGCGCGCACACTGTTAAAGCCTCGCACTGTTATCGGTGTTTAGGTGTCGGAAGTGTGCTAAAGTGATACAGCTGGGTTTTCGCTAACACCAGTAGGGCTGATGCGCCCGATGACTGGGGTTTGATAGCGACCCGAGCTACATTCATCCAACTTCCTTGTAAATGTGTATCTCACTTGTTGGTTTCTTCGAAGCTAAGCCATCTACTTATACGTTCTTGTTTCCGTCCAGCTCTCCCACTAAACTCGTTACGCAGGGAAAGTGGTCACGATGTCCGGAGGTCTGGATGTCCTTCAGATGAAGGAGGAGGATGTGCTGAAGTTCCTGGCCGCAGGAACCCATCTCGGAGGAACCAACTTGGACTTCCAGATGGAGCAGTACGTCTACAAGAGAAAGAGTGACGGTAAGCAGTGCAGATTAGGGTGACGTGCCTTTCTGGGGATTTATAAGTCTTTTATAGGTTACTGTCCCTTACAGGGGTTTGTTGGGGAATTGCAGGTGGTTTGAGTTACTTAAAAGCCAACTTAAAATTACAAAAGGTAAATTGAAAGGACGCAATATGGCTTGGCGTGAGTTTATCACATCTAAATAAGCTTTTCTTAATTTGAGAATATTTGCTTAAATGTATTGTTTACCCAAAAATGAAATTTGTCATTAATATGAACAAAGACCTTATCGGTTTGGAACTGCATGAGGGTGAGTAATGGCACTAATGACACTTCATTTTTGGGTGAACTTTCACCTTTAAAACCTGTGGTTCAAAAGAATGGTCAAAAGGGTTTTTTGGAGCCAGATATCAGGCCCACTATAACTACTGACCATTGCATATCTGCAGGCGTGTACATCATCAATCTAAAGAAGACTTGGGAGAAACTGCTGTTGGCTGCTCGTGCCATTGTTGCCATTGAGAATCCAGCTGATGTTTGCGTTATCTCCTCCAGAAACACTGGCCAGGTAATTCTCAAGCTCCATGTCTATTCAGTGCCAGCAGCATTTGTCTTAAATTCTAAAAATGAAAAATAAACCAGGCACGTTTTTAAAACCTGGCACTGCTGTTGGTGTTTGGGTGTCGGTAATGTGCTAGAGTGACTTGGCCGGGATTTCGCTAACACCATGAGGGTTATGCCCCATGACTGGGGTTTGATAGTAACCTGAGCCACAATGCTTTTACTTTCACTAATACTGGATATGTTGTTGATTGATTTCACCAATGTTAAAAATTCACTGTTCTTTCCTGTCAGAGGGCTGTGCTCAAGTTTGCCTCTGCCACTGGCGCGACCACCTTCGCTGGTCGTTTCACTCCTGGAACTTTCACCAATCAGATTCAGGCTGCTTTCAGGGAGCCCCGTCTCCTGATCGTGACAGATCCTCGTGCTGATCATCAGCCGCTGACAGAAGCCTCTTATGTCAACATCCCAACCATTGCCCTCTGCAACACAGACTCCCCTCTGAGATACGTCGATATTGCCATTCCATGCAACAACAAGGTACGAATGAGGAACTAAACTCTTCATGCAGGTAGTTTTGGTTCTGTCTAGTTATAAGGTTTTAAATAGTGTTTTTTGTTTGTTTTTTAGGGTCCCCACTCTGTGGGTTTGATGTGGTGGATGTTGGCCAGAGAAGTGCTGAGGATGAGGGGCACCATCTCCAGGGAGCACCCATGGGAGGTCATGCCGGATCTGTACTTCTACAGAGATCCTGAGGAGGTACGATTTTAAATATTCTTACACTGTTTTGTCACTAACATTCAGAATTTCACAAATTCATAAATCCTGTTGTGGTTCAGTCAAGATTAAGGTGTTTCATTGGTCTCATTAGACTGACTAGTGTGCATTTATTGAATGGTGGGGAACCTCCAAAATGTATGTTTTTGTTCTGCCAAAGTTTTAGTATCATAGGCAAGTTTTGAACTTGGTGTTGCTTATTACTATTAAGTGAGCTAATGGTGTTACTGGTTTTGTTTTCCCTCTAGATTGAGAAGGAAGAGCAGGCTGCTGCTGAGAAGGCCGTTGGTAAGGAGGAGTTCCAGGGTGAATGGACCGCTCCTGTGCCTGACTTCAACCAGCCTGAGGTCGCTGACTGGTCTGAAGGTGTTCAGGTTCCATCTGTGCCCATCCAGCAGTTCCCAGCTGGCATTGAGGGTAAGCTGCTTCTAGTAGATTTGTTATAATTGTTAAATGCAAGATATAAATTTGGAAATAATAATTTCCAAAATAATTAACTGGTTGTGAACCTTCTCTTCTGAACTTTAGCTCCTGCCAAAGCTGCACCAGCTGAGGTGTATGCAGGTAAGGATTTCCTGTGTTATTAGGATGAAATGGACAAAAAAAAAAGTGTGTAACATTTGAAGTAATTTATTTTACTTTTTTTCCCTATTTCCTCAGCGGAGGACTGGAGTGCTCAGCCTGCCACTGAGGATTGGTCTGCTGCTCCCACAGCTCAGGCCGGAGACTGGGGCGGCTCCAATGCTGACTGGTCTTAAAAGAAGCTTTAACCATGCTTGTGAAATCAATAAATCTGGTTGTTAAAAATCTTGATTCTAATTGTGCCTTTTTTTCCTTATCAATTAGAATATATTGTCTAGCATGACGCCAAAAATACAGATGGGCAGGTTGTCTGTGAAATGGCTTAAGTGGTGGTGTACCTTCAGCTGAAGCCATTGCTAGCTATAAGCTATTGTAGTGACCGATTACATTGACAGAGTTCCCACGCATCCTGGAAAATCCTAAAAACATGGAAAATTAGAACAAATTGTACTGAGATTTTTTTTATTGTCCTTTGTCATTGTAGACCAGTTTACAAACCGTCTAAAACAATGTTAACGTTAGTAACAGTCAGGCCTTAAATTCATAAAGTCATGGCATGGCAGATGTTGCATGCAAATGAATGACTACAATGTTTTTACTTTACAATTGGAGTATCTGAACATCCAAACTGTAATATACACAATCTAAATTAGTTTTTCTGAGCCTGCTAGTGGATATTTGTTCATGTTTTAATATTTAATAATTGCATTTGCACTAAGTACAATAATACTGCAAACAAATATTACTCTACAGTTTGATCAGAAGGTTAAGTCAAAGTTAATTTCATGTTCTAGTGGTTGGGAACAGGTATGAAGTGTTGCTAACATTGCTGTCTATACATTTGCATCATTTCGTATGCTCAGTTAAATTTGTTTTTCGTAAGAGTTTTAATATGCTTGTATTACATTTAACTTCATCAAACCTGCAGAAACCCTGGTTTTAGAATATAGAGTGTCTGATTCAAATGTAAATGTTTCGGATTTCAGAAGCAATTTTGCCTTGTGCATGGGCATTATTATTGTATGTATAAATCAAATAATCGTTATATTATTAGTTTTGAAGGTAACGAAAACATTCCACCCCAGATGGGACTCGAACCCACAATCCCTGGCTTAGGAGGCCAGTGCCTTATCCATTAGGCCACTGGGGCTTCTGTGGGAACTCTACGAAAGATTTAGCTTACTTATATATAATAATTCCTAATTATAATGATTAAAAAAAAAAAAAAACATTTATGTGTGTTTCCGGTGGACAAACCTTCGATATTTCTGATGATTAAAAACAAAGCAGAGCGATGAGCATGAATCGCATCACATGGCGGGCTTCTGTCATTGATCTATTAAAGAATGGGTTGCTTAGCAACATCGGGATGCCGAGCCGCCAAACATGGCAGACGAGATTATCTAGAGAACATTACTCACAACATGACGAACACATTTATGCATGCTTTGTACTGTTATCTATAATTAGATTTTAATGCAGGAGGTAGGACCGATTGTTTTTGTTCTAAAGCAAACGCAGATCTTTTAATCTACTTGTACGCACACCTAAACTTAGATGCTTAGCAAGTTATGCTAGCTAGTAGGCTAACTGGCTAGTTCACTTCATCTAACGTTACAGAAATAATTTATTGTTCCTGGATTAACGGACATCTAAATCGATGTTTGTAGCTCTAGTGACTCCTTTTATAGGCTTTATGGTGATCAGAGTGCTAGTAAAATGAAAAAAATCTAGCCTCGTTTCAGACTCGCGTGTTCGTGGATAGTAAAGCATCATCACCATGGTGAGTATCAACAATATATAATATTGTTATTATGTTCACATAATAAAGTGTTCTGAGTAGGCATTCTGTAGGCATGATTTAATATATGAATTCAAGAACTTTAAAAATGTGCTCACGTTTTTTTAGGTTCAGGTTAACTTCTGTCTTTAGTACTGTATTTCTTTTTGGTATATCTTGTGAATGTAACAGTTTTATTTATTATTATAACAACTACACTTAATTAATCTCATGGATTCCTTTACATGTAGGAAAGGATCATGTGACACTGAAGATTGGAGTAATGATTCTGAAATATCACATAAATAAAGTACATTATATAACAAATAGTTTGTTAATAATATTTCACTATTTTTATTTCATTTCTGATCTCTGAGTCTTGATGAATATGAGTCTTACAGACCCTAAACATTTGATTGGTAGTGTAAATAATAGTATGATACATGCAGTCCATCTTCAATAATAAATGTAAATAAATAACTTGTGAGCAGAATACTAATTTTGTACAACGCTAAGTTGAATTGCATAGATGATATCCAGTAAATTAAAATCTGCGAAATATGTGCATATGCTTAGGATCAAATAAAAAGATTGTGCTGCTGTAAATGAGTGGATAAATAGGTATGTACAACATGCATGAACTGAAATAAATATTTATGTGCACACATGCTTCTGAAGCTCCTGTCTCGGATGAAACCAGCAGTGGGCGGTGAAGCCTCCACCAGCTCTAATGAGAAGAAAAGGAAAAACAAAACCAAAAAGATTCCACGACTTGAGGATTATCTAAACCAAAGAGACTATTTGGGAGCCCTGACTCTATTAGAGGTACAAAAACAAGTACTTTAGACCTCAGATTACAACTCTGTGATATTAATTTGAACTCTGTGATGTCAGTTTCAGCGTAATGGCGGGGTGTCAGTGGAGAATGCAGACCTTTGGATTGGCTTCTGTGCCTTTCATTTGGGAGACCACAAGAGAGCAATGGAGGTTAGTGAAAGAGATGTTAGATTCTGCAGACGCACCAGGATGTTGGATGCAGTCAGTCATGCTTGACTAGGAGATGAATCACCTGTTTGACATTATGGCTGACTGGCATTTGAAATGAGTTGTACGTAACATGACATATTTCTACTTGTTGCATAAACTCAGGAGTACAAAGCCCTCACTTTGAGGCCGGAGTGTGCGGTGGATGTTTGGGTATATCTGGGCTGTGCACTCTTTTTCCTGGGGCTTTATAAAGAGGCTGAGGAGGCAGCATTAAAAGGTTTGTTTTAACATACTGTACACTAAGTTTGGGGCTGTAAGATGTTTTAGAAAAGTCTTATATTAATGAAATGTGGCAGATAGAATCGGATAAATCTCATGAAAATAAGTTACATAAACAAATCATAGTGTAATAAATGTTTGGTTTTTTTTTTTTAATCTACACGTAAACAAGTTGTTTTTGACAAGGTCATACATGATTTACACATGGATATTTATTAAAAGTTAAAGATTTTATTGGACTGTACAGTTTTTAATGTAAATAGGCAACGGTTTTATTCAGAGGTGTGTTTAACTGATTTATTTATTTATGTATTTTAGAACCTTTTGTTAATTGTGAAGCTTGATTTAATTTAGATTGCCAGGAAAATAGCCTTGATGCTGGCATGGCATTAGAAAGTGGATAGATAAATAAATAAACTTGTTTTTGTTTGTTTTTTCAATAATATTATAATAATAATTTAAATAATTTAATATATTTTATATATATATATATATATATATATATATCTTAAATGTAATTTATTCCTGTGATGGCCAAGCTGAATTTTCAGCATCATTACTGCAGTATTAAGTGTCACATGAACCTTCAGAAATCATTCTAATATGCAGATTTTGTTGTTAAGTGCCACATAATATGTTTATAGAAAACTTAATAAACTGTAACAATTTTGTCAGAATTCTTTTATAAATAGAATAGCACAAAAATGATAACATGCTGTCTTTTCCAGGACCAAAAACTCAGCTTCAGAATCGCCTGCTCTTTCATTTAGCTCACAAGGTCAGTTTTTCATAATATTTCATACCCTACTTGACATTATTATGGTAGTGCATCAAATAATAATGATAAGATCTGCTTTGTTCTTCTCTGTGAAGTTCAATGATGAAAAGAAGCTGATGGGTTTCCATCAGAACCTGGAGGATGTGACTGAGGATCAGCTGAGCTTGGCTTCCATTCATTACATGCGCTCTCATTACCAAGAGGCCATTGATATCTACAAACGCATCTTACTGCAGAACAGGTGCTTCAGAACTACATAATGATACATATGAAACAGAACCTCTTAGAAGCCTTGCATTGGTACAATAGTATAGTGTGAATTTTAATTTAATGTTAATTCTGTGGAATGTCAATACATACTTCGTACAGCACAGCCATCAGTATCGACTAATTATTCTTCTCTCTCCAATTCGGCAGAGAATTTCTGGCCCTGAATGTGTATGTGGCTCTGTGTTACTATAAGCTGGATTACTATGACGTGTCTCAGGAGGTGTTGGCCGTGTATCTGCAGAGCATTCCTGACTCCACGATCGCCCTCAACCTCAAAGCATGCAACCACTTCAGACTCTACAACGGCAAAGCTGCTGAGGTCAGTTCCACTGCTGTTTTCTAGTACACACGGGAAGATAGTTGATGATTATGATACAAAAGAAACTTTAACTGTACACTGCTGTTTAAAGAATTACATTTTTATGCAGTCTATTATGCTCACCAGGGCTGCATTTATTTGATCAAAATGTGTAAACATTACAATTTTAAAGATCTGTTTTCAATTGTAATGTATTTTAAGAATGTTATTTTTTTCTCATGATGCAAATTGCAAATTGCTGCAGTCTTCAGTGTCACACGTTCCTTCATAAATCATTCCATTGGACCGTTTTGCTGTTAAAGAAAATTCCTCTTATTATAAATGTTGAAAACAACTGTGCTGCTTAATATTTTATAGAATTTAAAAAAAAAAGTTTAATGGGTCTTTGCTAAATGAAAATATAAAAATGTTGATTAATTAATTTATAACGTGAGAATGACAATAATGTTGTGCTGTTGTTTTGGGTCATTTATTAAGAAATAAAAAGCATTGCAGAAAAATCTATGCGTGTTTACAATAAAAGGTTGTTTTAAGTTTTTTGATTTCAATTTTTTTTCTTTTAGACAGAGTTGAAGAACCTGATAGATATCTCATCCAGCTCATTTCAGTTTGCTAAAGAGCTCATTCAGCACAATCTGGTGGTGTTTCGTGGGGGTGAGGGAGCCTTGCAGGTTTTACCTCCTCTGATTGATGTCATATCAGAAGCCAGACTCAATCTGGTCATCTACTATCTCAGACAAGGTATGTCGATCAGGCATAGCCTCTTGTCTTTAGCAGATACAATGAGACTGGCTCATCAGGTTTGTTATTAACATTCCCGTCTCAAATTTAGATGACATTCAGGAGGCCTACAAACTCATCAAAGATCTTGAGCCCACAACACCCCAGGTACTTAGTCCACCCTAATCCTCATTTCTTTTTATTTGCTGTCAGTCAGTCACTGGATTTGTTTATAAGTGATTATAATGTGTTTTATCTGTTGGTATGGGTGGGAAGTGGTCATCTTGGTAGTACCAACAGTAAAGGACTGAAAATTAAAAACTAATAAAATTATATTTTCCATCATACACATACACAACCATCTTCACTTTTCTGCCTCACATAAAAATTCAGGTCTAAAATACATTTTGGGTCCAGTGATAACATTGTCTCCTCCGGTGTCATTCACAGGAATATATTCTGAAGGGGGTGGTAAACGCTGCTTTGGGACAAGATATTGGATCGGTTTGTAAGATTTATTCATAACAGTATTTCCTCTCAAAGCCTTTGCGCGTTTTCCAATTTTTCCCCAAAACTGTGCTCCCTTATCTTGTTATATGTTTGTGTGCTTTTACAGAGGGACCATTTAAAAATTGCCCAGCAGTTTTTCCAGTTGGTTGGAGGCTCAGCCAGTGAATGCGGTAACATCATTGTTTAGGCTAACAATAACAATATTAGCGCTGGTTCAGCAGCCGGGCCCCTGTGCTGTATGGAATGAAGCCAGTGACAGAGTTTGTTTTCTTGGCACAAACTATGCTTCCTAGACTGAAAAGGGCTCTCAATGATATAGTATATCCTTTCTATTTTACTACTGAAATATTTAGTTCTATTTACTACTATTTAATTTGCACCTTACATGCTAAAAATACAAAAAATAGTCCCTAAAGTAGGAATGCAAAAATAGGCATTTTTGGGATTCATGAAGATTTGATGTCTACACAAGCGCAACACTGTGTTCATTTACATGCAAGCAGCTGATATTTTCGGCTAATTTTGCCGTTAGAGTTAGGGTTAACTGCTGCTCGGCACAGACTTTATTTGAGAATCTGTGGAACATTGCAGTTGACGCTAATAGCTATAGTCAAATAGCTTTATTTCTTATTTTTCCTTTTTTTTATTAGGCACTTGTTGAGTGTTCATTTTGTACCTGGTGGATTTATTTATTTAGCTACATAGGTTTTGTGCATTTATTGACTTTCTCATTTACTGAGAATGCATTTCCCTTTGCCCTAGACATGCAAAACACATTTAATGATGTATTTTCTTGTATGTATTACTTCTTGATGTATTACTTTTTCTTATAAGACACAATACCCGGCAGGCAGTGTATGGCCTCCTGTTTCTTCCTGCTGAAACAGTTCGAGGATGTGCTTATATATCTCAACTCAGTCAAGGTAATACATGTATGAGAGTGTTTGGACTGGAAGCAGAATCATTAAAAAACATCAGCATGAAATATCTCTCTTGCTTCCCTGCAGAGTTACTTTTACAACGACGACACATTCAACTTTAACTACGCTCAGGCCAAGGCTGCCCTGGGAAACTACAGGGAGGCCGAAGAGGTACTAAACAACCATGGCTCAGTAAATATGATTTAGGAAGCATCTGCCAGTATAACTGAATTTGAATTTAATGTGAACAGGTGTTCCTGCTCATCCAGAATGAGAAGATCAAAAATGATTACGTTTACCTGAGCTGGTTGGCACGATGCTGTAGGTTCTCCTATATTTCTTTGAAAGTTTTGAGCTGGTGAAATTAGATTTTGACTGCAGTGGAGATGAAAGACTGGAATGGTCTTTGGAGACGTCTTTTACACATCAACTCTTTTTGATTAGTCATTTCTGTAGACTTCTCGCTATCTGATGTCATCCTCCCTGCTCTGTTCTAGACATTATGAATCAGAAGGCTCGACAGGCCTGGGAGCTCTATCTGAGACTGGAAACCTCATCTGATCCTTTCAGCCTCCTGCAGCTCATCGCAAATGACTGCTACAAGGTACACTATATATGATTCTGATTTAGCCGTTTGTAACTATAAACACATTTTCATTCATATATCACCTGGGTGCTAATTGCATTTTAATATAGGCAATGTGTTAAAAACAGTAGAGTGGGATAACCGTTTAGCACTGATATTTGTTCAGTGCATTAGATTGTGACTGCTACTTCTGCAGCCCTGATTCTGCTTGAAAGGCTTTTTTCTGAAGATTTTAATAGATTATTTATATTTATTCCATGACCTCTTTTCAGATGGGGCAGTTCTATTATGCAGCTAAAGCATTTGATGCTCTAGAGAGACTGGATCAAAACCCTGAGTACTGGGAGGGGAAGCGTGGAGCATGTGTCGGGATCTTCCAGCTCATACTGGCAGGCAGAGAGTCCAGGTATGAACCAATGTCGTGCCTGAGGACACAGTTGTTACAGTAAATTTAATTGAACAGCTTTCATTATTTGGTTCAGATTTTTATTAGTTTAAACTAGACTGTTATTAGTTCCTCATTGAACCCAGTAAAGCCTGACATATGAAATAGTAGTCATAAAAAGATATTTTTTATTTTAAATGAAACAGTTTATTGAACCAGGCTTTTACGGCTCATTTTGTAAGTGAGAAATAAGGAAGTCATATTCAAGGATGTAAAAAAGAGCTGTTTTATTCAGGCTTAAGCCGTGCAGAAATATGTAATGTGCTGTAATTGCTGATATTTTTATGGCCAAAAAGATGACATTTTGATATCTTTTAATTTCGGGGCAAAACATACAATATAATTCAATACAATGATGAGCGAGAGATGTACAAATAAGCATTCCTTAAAAGCCTGTTGTATCACATTTGCAACACAATTATAAAAATGATCTGTGAATGATCAAGTAGCAATTATTTGCTTCCATCTAATAAGTGTTCGTCTTGAGATATCATTAACAATATTTAAAAAAAATGTATGATTGCTATATAAATAGCAGATTTAAAATAGATAGCCGTAGCTCGCCCAAGTTTTGCAAAATTCTGTCAAATCAACTTTAACTCTCAGAAGAATGAATTTTTGACTTCTGGTCATGTCTTCTATGGTTAAACTTTCTTTTTTTATTTGCTTTATTTGTTTTCAGAGAGACACTGAAGGAGGTTTTGCCAATGTTGAGGAGCACTGGAAACCCACAAGTTGAGTACATCATCCGCATCATGAAGAAATGGGCCAAAGACAACAGAGTGGCTCTCTAATTGCATTTACAAATGTGCTAACTCACTGCAGTAGTTGTTCTTGGACATTTATATAACTTTTTTTTTTTTAATGGTGTCCTAATGCACGTTAATCTGTCAACAAAATATGTGATGTCTATAGCAGTTCAGATGCATCTTAGAAAGAAAAAAATCTCATTGTCTTATAAAGCTATAATAAGTAAAGCCACACTAAAACATTTACTTAATGTTTGTTATATTAAATCTTTTTTAATATTTGCAGCTGTCAGAAAGAGAAAACTATATTTACAATGTATCCATGTCAAGTGAATGCTTTCTGTGAGATGGACTGTGCAACAAATAAAGTTTCTATCTTTTCATATATGAGCCTTTATTGGAAAAAAATAAATGAATCGGTAACTGGTAAAATAAAATGATATACAGTGTTATGAAGATGTATGTGTGTCATAATTATCTAGCTCAGGCGTGATATTTGTACATCTTTAGAACAAGTGATATCAGTGACTAAGGCAATTAAATAGTTTGTCACAGCCTGTTTTGAGACTAACAGAAAATATTAGAAAATTAATGTTATTGCATCAAAAAAGAAAATGTTGTATAATAACAAATATTGTATTGTTATTGGTAACACTTTACAGTGAGGAACCATTTGTTAACATGAAAAAACAATGAGGTAATACTTTGTTTTAAGGTGTCCTTGTTACTCATATTACTCAATTAATTGTTATTATAATAGTATGTATTATAATAACAATTAATTATGCATAATTACATGCAAGTAACTCTAAGCCAAACCCAAATCCTAAACACAACAGTATAGTAAGTACATGTAGTTAATTAATATTACTCACTACTTAAATATATAATTACACTGTAACAAGGACAAATTAAAATAAAGTATAAAATCTTAATTTACTAATTTTGACGTATACTAATATTAAAATCAAAAGTTGTCACTAGACCTTTAAGTACCTGAGCTAAAATGAACTAAGATAATATTTTTAAAAATTTTAACAAAAATTAATAAATAATGAAACAAATTTATTGTAAGTTATATCAGTTATTTCATTATGTAACGTTAATGTATTTTCATTATTTTACATTACATTTCCTGGGCTATTTAAATCCAAACAACAGAGCCTCTTAACATATAGTACGTTATAACACCTTAAAACACATTCTGTTGGAAAACACCTTTCTTTATTAGTTTCATATCAGTATTAGTTCAATTTCAAGGGGAATCCTTTTTTTCTACCGTAACATCTCTAATTGCTCATTAGAGCGTCTGTTGCCTGTAGGCCCGCCTCTGATTGGACGCGCTGCAGTTGTCGGCGTCCTCTGATTGGCCAAGTCGCCCTCTCCGTCGCGCACGCCGTTTCCGGTGTCCGTGTGTGCGCAGACTCAGTTCGCTCGTCTGAGCTCTTTTATTTACTCTCTCTCATCTAAGATGGCTGTTCGGATCTCCTGAGTCCCCCGAGCGAAGCGACCGAGGATGCTTGCGCCTCCAAAATCAACTTTCACCCGGCCATCCCTTCCCACGCGCACCCCGTAAGGCGCGGAGGGCACTCTAGCATCAGTACCGCCTCCGAGCGCCCCTTCCGTTCGGCGTGAAGCTCTTTAAATCAAGTTGTTTGGCGAAGTCAAGCCCCGCCGCTGAGTGCGAGTGAGTGAGTGAGTGTCCAGGAGCACTGAACATCCAAATGGCCGAGCCGAGAAAAGTGCAGTTTGTCACCCTGTCGGCCCTGGCCGGCGGTCCGGGCGCGGAGGGCAGGAGACGGCGGCTGGAGGAGGACGGAGCCGACGAGATGAGTTTTGACAAAGAGGGCAGGATGAAGATGATGGGGACCGGGGCGACGACAGCGGGTGACCGCGG
The DNA here is from genome assembly GCA_032357445.1 of Enteromius radiatus. NCBI lineage: Eukaryota > Metazoa > Chordata > Actinopteri > Cypriniformes > Cyprinidae > Enteromius > Enteromius radiatus. The sequence goes on along the minus strand of JAUCMS010000105.1, from coordinate 3,079,891 downwards.
GGGTTTGATCGGGAAGAGAGACGGCGAAGAGACCAAAGGGAAGACAGTGCGCCTCAACCTGTGTCTGTCCGAGCCCAACGAGCAGTGCTCGGCCGAGTTCAACTACAGCGAGCTTATCCGGTCTCAACAGGTACAGTAACTATCCCGATCACTTCAGTGAAGAGAGCGTGTTAGTCAGACCATTAGTTGTTACTGTAAAGCCACCGCTTGCTTGTTTTTGCTGAGTTTGCTTATGCATTAGCCTGTTAGCACTGGAGTCCAAAAATAAAGTCCTCTACAGGGGATCTCCTTCTAAGTGGCAAATGTGACATATGTTGTGATCGAGTGAGAAGTGCATTAAATTTTTTTATGACGTGTCTCTATCTTGTTCGCTCATAAACTTTAGAGCACTTTGTTTGAATACGTGACCCTTGTGGCCCCCAGGGCCCTGTGCGCACGCAGTCATTACAGGAGGGGTGAATTTCTTTTAAGTGCTGTTCATGTAACTTTTATGAATGTAGGTCTGGCCTTTGACGTCTGTCATATGGTTTGCTTTCTTAAAAGTGCACTTTTTGCAAATTAAAAGTTTTGTTGTTAAATGTATTTTAGAGAAATGTCAACAAAATGGTGTAATCCCTTGTGATAAAGACTGTTTATCTGTGTTGTAAAAAAAGAAAAGGAAGCTTTTTTGTTCTACCTGAGGTGGACCTTATGTTGACATCACATGATCAGCGGTGTCATTTTAGGTTGCTGCTAATAATATCAGTGATAATAATAATAATAAAATAGCTATTACATGACATGACAATGGAGTCTAAAGGAACATCAGTTAAAAAAATAAATAAAGGCCAGGTCTGTTTATTATGAGCATGTGCAGGTTTAAATGCATCGACTGGATTCTGATTGGCTGTCTTTGTCTTATCGTTTCTGAAAGTGATTCTTTTATTGATATTGTTTCGGGGTGTCGTTATAGTTATGATGCGGAAGGCCCTATCCTATTTATTAAAACTACGTAGCTTTTGGCCTTGTGGTGAATTGAGCTCAAAGGGGTAAAATACTGTCATGTACTCATCCCCTATGAGTTTTAATGAGAACATAAAATGTCCCAGAATAGTATGGATTTAGAATGTATTGTACTCATTCCAACACTCTGAACTCTCAAAATGAAATGTCCCAATTAGCCTTAATGGAGTGATTCGACTCACTAATTTTGCGTTCCACAGGCTAAGAAGAATACACCACATTCAAAGTCTTCCCTGGACCCCAATGATCCCTTTAACGACGATGAGAGAGAACGTCTGCAGGTCGAGGCACTGGCCAAAAAATTTGAAAGCAAATACGTAAGTGTTGGTCTATAATTTATAAGTTGCATATTCAAATGTGTGGGCACTCAAATGCCAAAGGTCACGTTGCCGCTACCACCGACGTCCTTACAGGGTAACGCAGGGAAAAAGAGGCGGAAAGATCGGATGCAGGATTTGATTGACATTGGCTTCGGCTACGATGAGAGTGACCCCTTCATAGACAACTCGGAAGCTGTGAGTGGGCACTTGCCATGGCAACAGACAGACATCACTATGGAGATGATCGATTGGCATTTAACATGCTGTTTACCAACTCTGTCTCATTGCTCTCTGAACTTAAGGGGTGTTTTTTTTCCATTCATATTGAAGTCAGTGATGGATATTTTTAGATTTACCTTATGGATTGATTTGAAATGTGCGCTTATAGAATCATTTTTGCCATCATAGCGGCCTAAAACTTTGCCATAACCTCAGAAATGCAGACAACAAACAGCATAATCAAGCAGTAAATCATTGTGTCTTTTTCCTGTCAGTACGATGAGCTTGTTCCAGCCTCCCTGACCACCAAGCTTGGTGGATTCTACATTAATACGGGTACTTTGCAGTTTAGAGCTGCCTCTGAATCTGAGGGAGAGGATGGAGGCAAAGGAGATAAATCCAGGGTGAGTTTTCTTTGTTTTTGCCTGATGACCCTCTGCACACCTGGTTATTCATGTCCATCGTGGGTGAACTGGTCAGCTGAGAGATTGACGTTATGCATCTGCAGTTTATCTGGTTTAACTGCTTGTGATGATTTCTCTTACTAACGCAAATACCTGGCAAACTGTTGCTCACCACAAAATGGGTGTATGTGTATAGGATTGGCTTTTTTCGAATCAGATCAGATTAAGGAGCATGACATCTTTAGAGTTTTAAACCCTTTGCGTGTGACTTTGTTCAGATATGGTTTGAATGACCAGATCGCAAAACAATTTGAACCCCATTTACACTTCTATTTATAATATCTGCCTCGACTGAACCCTTGTGATCAGGTCACCCCAGACGGATGTTGTTACCATGTGTAAACAGGGCTGCTAAATGATATGTAGACCTGTTAAAGAGACTTTTGGTGATCTTTTAAAACACAAAAGAAATCTGTATGAACAGAGTGAGTTAAACAGAAGATTAATTCTGGCTTTTTTCCCACATGTAAACACTGATGAATGCACATACATAGAGCAAAAGCTCATACGTGCTTGCTTGACATGTAATATGTGAATGAATATTAAACCTGTTTATCATTTGTAGTGATTGCATCTCTTTAGAAGACTTAGATTAAACCACTTTAATCACATGCCTTTTTATTAGGGACATAAATCTCTCATGTTTCAATAAAATTAACAAAATCTTATTGGTTTGAAGCGGCACGATTGTAAGGGCAGAGTTGTCATCCTTTTAAAAAGTAATTTTTTTTTTATAAAACCCTATTTATTCTGATTGTAGATTAGAGATGGAGAGGAACCACTGATAAAAAGAAGGAAGAAGAAAGATGCAACAAGTATAGAGGAGAAAAAACCCAGGAAGAACAAAGTAGCTAAACAGGGGTAAGAGTGAATTTTTGTGTTTCTGTTAATTTCCTTAAGCATTCTTTTATTAAGCTGTAGTTGATGTGAATTAGTTAATCATGAATGCATTCTTAATCAGTTTCTAACATTATATTTGCTCACAGAGTGGCTGGTCTGAGCCTTCATCGCCCTGAGAAGAAGAAGAGAAAGAAACTAATGAAGGACTCGCTCTGTCTGGCCGCAATGCTCCGCCGTTTCACACGAGAGAAGGAAGAGATGCAGAAACCGGATGCCAGTGTGTCTCATCCTGGCCCTGGTCTCACCAGCACTCCTAACTCCAACAACCTACTGCAGAACTCCCATCTCCAAGCCAACGCCAACAACAGTGACCTTTCACTAGCCGAACTGACGGCTGACCCCGCTATGATGTCATTGCTTAGTTCGGCCAATGAAAGCGAGCTTCAGGATCTCATGCGTGACCTGGACTTTAGTTTTTTGGACGCAGGACCCCAGATGCCCCCATCAGCCAGAGAGAACGGGCAGGCTGGGATGGGTTCATCATTGGGGCATAAGATTGCAGGAGGGGGACTGAGTCGAGGTCAGGGTGGTCTCATCTCTTTTTCACCTCTCCCCAATGGTCTTCCAGCCCCCTTGATTAAGCGCATAGAAGACCTTCGAGCTGTGAGTCATGTTTTTGTTATTTCTCTGTGGCTCTCATTTCAGTTAAACAGGGTCATGTCATGGAAAAAAACAGATTTGTCTTTTTAAATGAGTTAAAATCATCCTGGAGTCTCAGAAATCCATCTTTTCATTCCACGCAGGAAAAAAACCTCTTTGTCTTTAACGTTAGCTGACTGAAGTTTATTTTTAACAAGATCCCTAATGATTTTAGTCTGATCTGATCAGTTTCAGAGACACATTTCAGCACAGTCGGTTTGGTGAGTGTCTCATGATGTGTTGCTGGATTTGCTAGAGGGCTGCTATTGAATGATGGGACATGAGCAAGAGCTTTTACATAGATGTCTTCAAATGATGACTTCTACTAATGATATAAGTAGACCTAAGAATAAAATGTATGAAATTGCATCTTTAAGGCCATCAGAAGGTGGTTTAAAATCCATTCCAGCCTGTTCTGTAAGAGCAGATACATTTAAAAGAATAAAGGCCACTGAATATTTCTAGTGATAGCTACCTGTTAAATAAACTGTATTACATCTAGCTTTAAAATTTAAAGCATTCAATGCATAGAGTTACAGAGAGGTGGACAAATATACGCCCACAAATCCACTCAGGAACTTCATGTTCTGACAGTAATATCATTTTCCAGCCTTACTTTGGTTTTTGTTTTATTTATTTCTATATCTCAGGCATCGAGGCAATTTGATCAAGAGGGCAGAAAGAAATTCTTCACTCTGGATATGAATAATATCTTGCTGGAGTAAGTCGAATCTCAGCATGTTGTCGTTCAGCTGTTATCTGTCATGTCTCGTAGTCTGTTGTTTCTTGTCGTTGATCGTTTTTCTTCTCTTTCAGTATTGAGCTGCAGGTTCAGGAGCAGCCGGCAAACATTCGTTCAGAGGTGTACTCTCATCTGGAAGCCTTTGTGCCCTGTAACAAGGAGGCGCTACTAAAACGACTCAAGAAACTCAGCCTCAACATACAGGTGAAGGACTATACAATACTTTCCCAGAGGCTCTTAAGATTTTACGCTAACTCATGAAAAATATTTGCTGTGTTGGTACTTGGTAATGAGACTGGTGTTTGTGTAGCAGAAAGTACTAAATCACAGTTTAAAAAGTTTTATCAGCATAATGCTTCATTTTATTATTAACATCGTCCTAGAAGCTATCTCTCTTCATCATAGAGTTGGGACATACAAAAATAGGCTGAAAAATGGAATCAGTTGATGAGTCAATTCCAATAAATTATTCACCAATTCGTTTTAATAGTTTATAGCTATACTTTTAAGACTTGGACTCCTTTTTGTAAAATCATTCATATTTAGGTATAAATGCGATCTCTCTACTCTTTATTTGAATCAAGTTTCACAATGGTCAAGATTGTAGTCAGAATTCATAGTTGGCCATTTCCATTACCAAATTTATATTTAATATAATTAAGGAAAATATTTAATGCGGTTACCCAGAAATCACTAGTTTAAATGAAAGTGCTTATGCTGTTTTCTGTGTGAAAACAACAGCAACAAGTTCATTCAGTTTATGATTTCTGGGTTTTTTTTGGTTTGTATTTAGAATACATTTAGCTGTTTAAAATTAACACGTCACCTGAGATCTATAGATAAATAATTCTGATTGCGTGATCATTTCATAAGACTTTGGCCCTTTTAATCATTTTAATGTAGTTTAATGGTAATTGTAAATGCTGCTATCATATGGTGCTGTAATTTTAAACTTGACTAGTTTACTAGTTCTGTAAGACAGGCTACAGTTTAGATCAGTTTCCCAACACTGGATACAACTCTCATCTCTCAAATGTCTCTGTGTTGTCTTTCTCTTTAATCAGGATGACCGTCTGCACACACCCCTGCTAAAGCTTAAACTCGCCGTGTGCAGCGTGATGCCAGAGCAGATCTCCAGATACAACATGGACTGCATGGCAAAAGCTGCGGCTAAGTAAGTCTTAAACTTTCCCACCTTCCTGCCACTTCTGCTTTCATGATTTGCTTGTTTAGATTAGTGGAATGGACTGTGGAGAACGACAGACGGATGGCGTGGAGATATATAATATGATTATGAGATTGACTGTGTGTGTGTGTGTGTGTCAAAGGCAGCAGATAGAAGACGGAGAGAAAAACGGATCGGAGGATGATGATGAAGAGAAACCAGGAAAGAGGGTGATGGGACCAAGGAAGAAGTTCATATGGGATGACAAACTCAGGTTTAGACTTTTACAAGTTAAAATTAATAATGAAGCAGAGCCACCAATTGACTAACAGTGTAAGAAATCGAGGAGTTTGCCCATAAATAAGTGCACATGTGTGTTTTTTCCCCAGGACTCTGTTGTGTAACCTGGTGCGTGTGAAGCTGAGCTGTTATGAGCTGGAGCAGTGCTCTCTGTCTGTGGAGGACTATCTCAAAGCCTTCATGGAGAATGAAGTCAAGCCGCTCTGGCCCAAAGGCTGGATGCAGACCAGGTGTGTGCTTGACTATATGATAACGTCACCACCTTCTACTAGAATAGCATGTAACTAGAAAATTTTTTTTTTTCAGGATGCTTTTTAAGGAGAGTCGTGCGGTACATGGTCACCTCACCGGCCTGTGAGTAGATCATCCTCTTCATATATATTTACACTAATGTTTGCAATTACCATATAGAATATATAATGGGGAGAAGAGTTAAGGTGTTTGATTGGGTAAGTTTTGTTGTCTCTTTAGGCTGGGTTTATAAACGCAAGTCTATTCCTATTTTTTTTTTAATAGGTAACACTTGCTAACTACAACTTTTCCCTCAATACATTTTTAATTGGCTGCTTATTAATAGTTACTGAGGTAGTTATGTTTAGGTGTAGGGTAGAATTAGGCATTATGTGCTTAATTAGCACTAATAAAAGGCTAATATTCTAGTAATATGCATACTCATAAGCAACTAATAGGTGTAAACGTAAAATAGAGTGTTACCAAAAAAAGATTTTTTATAGTAGCACATAAAATGAGTTTAATGTCAATGCAAATATATCAGTAATATATCATTGGTGAGTTGCTGATTTGGCTACTTATTTGGTTAAAGACTAGCACAGAGTGTAAAATAAAATAACTTGAACTGTATTGTAAATTATGATATATGCCCCACTAATTTTACCACTTTTACACCTTCTAAAGTTTCTTTGAGAAGTTCTATTTCCCATGCTATAGATGTCCTTCTAATTTCAGTTGATGACAGACATCCTGACCGTCGCGCATATAACCTAACTTTAGTCTCTAATAGAGGAGTCCCTTGAACTTAACTTAATGCTTTTCTTTGGCAATGTTGATTTTGAGACCAATTGTGCTTAATTGTTATGTAATGTGTGTCATAATTTAAAAATTATGCTGCTACAATACGCTTCATTTTCACACAAAATATATAATGGCTTGAGGGTTGCTGTTCCACTGCTCTGTTTGTGTGGTGGATGGTAAAAACCTGGTGTATTTTGTCTTCTTTGATGTTCTTCGTGTGGATTAAGAAGTGGGATTTGAGAGAATAAGCAACCAATGTTGGCCACTTTGTTCTCAAAGTAGATTTGACAGTAGATTGGTTAAAAATGTAAGATATTTTCAATGGAAATCAGTTGTGTAAAAAAGGTACTTGATGTAGGGCAGCGGGAATCTCTCGATTGAGGCTTGTTAACGTCAACATAAAATTTTGACCAAGTGTTTGCATACGATTTGTCTCTTCAGACCAAATTCACAAAAATGATTGTTGTTGGCACTTACAGAAAAGCAGAAGTACACAAAGCACTTTGCAACTTTCTTGCTTATCAGAGAGAAGAAGGGAGGTCAACGATATTTACATGTTTTCAAACAGCCTTTCAGTCTTTTGTATTCACGGTGGTGTTTATCAAAAAATACCAAATGCATGAGTAAAGAGAAAGAGAGCCAGTTCTTACTGTTCCTCTGTTTGCGAGCACCAAGTCATAGTTTTATCTGGGCATGTGACCAAGAGTGCAAATCTTATTGGTTGGGCATATTTATTTGCAATCTGTTGCGTTGAAGCCATGCAAATGTTAACCGTCTGAACAGACATTAACATTCAGATTCCAGTGTTTATTGCACTGATTATTCGTCTTAGTATAAACAGGTCTTTTAAAATACTCCAGTAATGGCTTCATTGTGATTGCTGAATTATTTATTTAACAGGGGGAAGAAAAGGATTGTTCCAACCCCAAAAGCTGCCAAAATGACGGTATGTAAACTCGAACCAGTTTTCCACCATGACATGCATATATTCATCTGGGCTCGTATTCACAAAACGTTTTATTTGACCACTAAGAGTTCTCCTGAATGGCATTAACGTTTTTAGCTAAGAGTTTTCTCTTAAAACCTATTCACAAAGCTACTGAGACAAACTGGTACTAAAGAATAGAGAGAAGTCTTAAACTAAGAGTGAAGGCGGGGTTGACCTCGTTGCTGTGGATGATGTCAGCATGCTTACTAACTCTGCACACATTGATTGGCTGATAGTCTCTCACAGTGATTTATTCATAGTAATGAAGGTTTAAAAATAATAAAGTTATTTGTGACATTCAGGATAAGCGTAACCAATCACAGATTTAGAAGCTAGTTTTAGCACTAAGCGCTTTGTAAAATGCTCTTAGAGCAAGTCCTAAATTTGACACACCCACTATTTTTAGGATTTTCTCCGAAATCGACAAGTTAGGAGCTGCTTTTAGGCTTAAGATGTTTTGTGAATACGGCCCGGTTTTATATGTCCTCCTGTTTCTAAGTTGTGTATTCTGCTCCAGGATGTCAGCTGGACACAGAGACCTGCTCCAGGTGTTGGATCCACCTCTGCCTCGCCTGCCTTACCGATCCCAGCATGCAGACCGCCCACCTCCCCCTCCGAACCCATCTGCCTCTCGGATTCCCTGGACGAGGATCTGGCCGCGAACTCTCTAGACTCCATTTCCCAAGCTCTCGCTCTCCTCAGTAACGCTGCCAAGGGACTGACACCGAACAACGGCGTTCCTGCCGCCTCTTCTCCCAGTGTCCCCGGATCCTTATCTGGAGTCAGCCACTACTCCTCGCCTCTGTCACATTCCACCCTTCCAGCAAAAATGGAGTCTTCTGGTATCTCAAAGGTGAATATGAGCACTCTAACTACCTCTCCTTCCCTCAACTCCTCTCCTTCTTCCTCCTTGCGAGGCGAGACCTTCGGGATGCTAAAGGGCGGCGGGCCTGTGCAGAGACCCTCAGCAGCACTCGCTCACAGAGCTGGCATTTCAGGAATGAACACGACGCAGTCTGCAAAACCCCGTCCGCCCCCTACCGCCTCGCCTCTCTTGCCCCCGCAGCAGAGGTCATTTGGGACAATGGGAGTGAAGTTGGTTCAGACTCCACCCCCTGTTGGACAAATCAAAAACTGTGCTAATAAATCCACTATTGCTGGTGGCGCCACTGTGGTTTCCCAGCAGCCTCGTATGAACACTCATCCCTCTCAAATGAATCCCAAGAGCCCTCAGCAGTCTCCTCCTCCAACCGCTTCCTCTCCTTCCACTCTATTATCACAGGTCAAGACTCCCTCGATGCCACACAACCAGTCAAACTTCATCACGCCCATGCAGGCCACGCTCACAAAGTCTTCCCACAGTAGCAGCTCTCCTATTATCAAACTCACGCCACGACCCCCTGCCCCGACTCCTCCTCCTGCATCCTCCCCCTCGCCTTCATCCTCTCCCTCTCTCACCCACCCGAGACCTCAAATGATCTCCAGCTCGCACCAATACAGCCCCAAGAGTCCGACCTTCAGGCCGCCGTTTACCACACAAGGAACTGTGGTGGGATCCGGGGTTAAGTCTGGAGTAGGACAGGCCAGTTACAGTTTTGCAGGTGGACACAAATCCAGTAGTCCGCCCACCGCTGGCGCAAACAACATCAACACCTCCCAGATGGCCACGCCCCTGTCTGTAGGGTCCCAGGATGGTAGCCCCACCCCTTCAGCAGTCCCAGCCAATCACAGCCAGCGGCAGAGGCCAGTGGGAGGAGCTAGTGCCAAGTCTACAACGAGCCGGGCGTCAGCCATGAGCCTGCCCTCTCCACCTGTCTCCTCTCATCTGTCACAGGTGAGTCCAGCAGCCTCAATCACTCCAGAATGTGTGGCCGTGCTAAACCTGTTTCTGCGGTTGCTAGGTCTGAGTGGAAGCACTTTACATGCATGCATTTGCAAGCTGTTTTTATGCAAAGCAACTTCAGCAGTCAGTCACTTAGTAGATCAGCACGTGTGTTCCCTGAGAATCATCAATCATTACCTTTGCTTTGTTTGTGCTGTGCTTTTCCAATGCCCATGAGCTTTTTTCCCACTCTGTGGGTAGAAGTTATTTTTAGTTTAGTTTTTTTAAAGCTCTAAACAGTGACTTTTTTCCTTCTCTTTAGTATTGTGCTTTCATAGTGTTTAATGCAATATTATTTATTTGACATTATAAAGTATTTTTAATGATTTAATAAGACTTTTTTTTGTGTGTGCAAACCCTTCTCACAGCTTACCTTAAAGTAAACAGAACTGTTGCTAATATTTCTACACAACATTCATTGTCAAACTGTGAGCTCTACAGCATTGTATTTTGTCAGTATATCACAGTGACCTAAATCAATACTTAAATTACATGGTTAAGGTTTTAACATGACTTTACCTGGAAGCAAATGTAGGTGGCGTTCTTCATGTTTTATTCAAGGACATTCAGAAGTTTGGGATCAGCAAGGTTTGTGTGAGTGGAGTGCTTTTCCAACAAGGCTGCTTTTATTTGATCAAAACATTAGATTAGTTTATAAGCAAGGAATTATTGCAGTTTTTTTTATTTGAATATATTTTAAAATGCAATTTTTTCACTTTATTTAACATTTGATTACAATGGCATTTTATATAAATTAATAAAATGTCATAATATATTGATTATGAATTTATATATTCAACATTTCTTATGTAGAACAATTGTGCAACTTACTTTATTTTTTGGAAACTATTAAATTTTTCTGGATTTGTTTTAATAGAAGGTTCAAAAGAACAGCATTTTTATATATATATATATATATATATTTTTTTTTACGAAAAACTTTTGATCACTTTTGATCAATTCAGTGTGTTCTTTCTGAATAGAAAAATATGTTTCTTTAACAAAAAAACATTACGGACCGCAACATTTTGAACAGTACTGTAGTTTAATCTGTCTAATATGTTATTTAAAGATTTCTTGTGTTCTCTTGGGGTACTTTGTGTCAGTGTTATACATGACCTGTCAGCAACATTTCACTGTATTTGTGGATAATTCCCATAAAGTAATTTAATTGAATCTATCCAAACACAGACATTATCAATAGAAATGAGTGAATGCTTTCTGACAAACAGGCAGTCAGCTAAGTTGAGATTGGTTAGTAATATTTTTAAGACCAGCAACTGACCTTTGGCTAAAGCCTGTGTAATCAGATTTGTTAATGTGTACTCAGACGACAAAATTTAAATATATATATATATATATATATATATTAACATGTTTTGCCCCCAGTACTTTCTAAGCATTTATCAATCTCCCTTTCCTCACAGGTGTCTTCAGCTTCAGGAAGTAACCTTTTGGGCTCAGTGCCCCCCTCCCTCCCCCTGGGTTTCGGGATGCTCGGGGGTCTAGTGCCTGTTTCTCTACCCTTCCAGTTCCCCTCGCTCCTCAACTTCAACCCTCCAGGCCCTGGAGTTCCTGGCTGCAGCAACATGGGAGCTTCCCCCGCTACCAACTCAGGATACACCCTGGCGCAGAGTGAGTGTGTGTGTGTGTGTGTGTGTGTGTACATGAGCCGACGGCTCTCGTGCTTGTATGTTTCTCGTGTTTGGCTGTGTTTATGTAATGTGTCTTGTCTAGTCTTTTTCCGTGTCTCCCTAATCTGTTTTTTTTTTTCACTTTTCTTCCTGTTTCTCCACTTCGCATCCTGTTTTGGTGCTGCATTCCTGCCATCTCATTTGCTCCTGGATTGCTGTGCATTCTTCCATCTCTCCCACTGTCCATCTTTCTTTCCACCTGTCCTGCCGTCCCCCAGATCTGTTTAAGAGTCTTCAGCCAGGGTCTCAGGTTGCTCTACCTCCCCACTTGCAGCTTGCTTTCTCAGGTAAACGCTGCAGAAACCTCCAGCTCGTAGTTTTAGGTTGCTTGCTTGTTTCAATCCTTTTGTGCTTCATTAGTGTGGCATTTGCTCTGTTCCAAAACCTAGTCTGTCCGCACAAGCAGCTACCTTCTCAGGGAGCATCCTAACTGAAGTGGGTCCTAACTTCTTTGTGACTCGTTACCATAGAAAGTGGTTTGTTCAGGCCACTTTCCTTGAGGAACTCTACTAGGACAGTTCAGTTTTGATACAGTTAGTTTTGATACGGTTGGAAATATTTCAGGTGCAGTAACCTATAGAGTTTTGTAACTAATGCTCGGGGGTCAGACTATACAGGGTCAGTTGGTTTATTAATATTTATTGAGTCTAAATATTACATTCGGGTCAAAGATGTCAAGGTGTCCGCCTTAAAATAATTTTACAAAAGTGATTTTATATTAGCGATTTTACCATTCAATGTAAGTGTCTAATTTGAAGGTTTTAGATAAGTTAAGAATAAAATGGATGAAATAACCACAAACATGATGTAAAAATTCAAACAACATGCTTATTCTGACTTGTACAACAATTCAAAGCAGTATTACACTTATGTTTTGACCCATGCACATTCAAAAAGTTGACAAACATGTAAAATGTTTGTAAGGCAGTTTTGATATTAACTTTGTAATGATATTAGCATGTTCGATTTGTTTAAATATATGCATTTAAATGATGGCTTTTATAACTTGCATTCATGACAGTTTTTTTTTAAACATGTATATTAAGACAAAACTAACCGGATAAGTAAACAACGAACTTATAATATAGTGCATGTATTTAGCAAAATGCTCGGGGCCAAACATTTTGATTGGATGAATATTTTATGGTCCTATGCTTTCCACAGAAAACACATTTATGCCACCATCATAACAAAAAATGTTTTTGAGCCAAAACGCCTGCCTGTAATATTAATTAGGTAAAATAAACAATATTTATTCAATTATTAATCCTTAAATATATTAATGCTGTCAAATGATTGATCACAATTAATTGCATCCGATGTTTTTTGTTTTTTTACGTAATGTGTATATATATATATATATATGGGTGGACTTTGTGTGTGTGTGTGTGTGTGTATAAATATACACGTACAGTAATTTTTTTTTTTTAAGGATGTACCTGTATTTACATCTATATATTAAAATATTGATACAGTTTTCTATATTATAAACAATAATAGAAGTTGAGTTTTTCAGTTCTTAATTCCAAACTTCTAACACAATGAAATAACTATTTTTATTAAAAGCAAACCAATTTTTCAGATGATTTTCAGCATGAAATAAAAACCTATATAAATGGTTGCCCTCGATGGTGTACTCTGGGATTGCGTTATTCATACTAGAGGCCGATCAGGGTGTTTTATAAAGCATGCCTGTGGTTTGCGGTGGCACACGTTGCTCACTGGGTTTTGGAACAGATCGTTTGAAATGCAGATGTGGTGAACCGTGTAAACTGCACCGTGACTCAAGAGTTTGTCTGGATTTTTCCACAGATGCAAACCAATGTCAGGGGGGAGACACGAAGAGGAAGTCCCACTGACCGCCACAAACCCAGAATGTACAAGTGGACACCGCTGGCGACGGATGTTTTCAGCTGCTTGGACGAACACCTACTGCGCTTTCATTCATTAAATACCCTCCTTCAATTCATGTCATTCTGCTTTTAATCGATCAGTGTTCTGGACGATTGGAGTGAGCCGGGTGCATTTTAATTTTTTTTGTTGTTTGTCAACATGTTTACACAAGACCTTAATCACTGTGGACATAGAGCTAGAGGAGAAGAGAGGAGTACGAAACAAAGCAACATAATTTCTATTTAAGTTAATGTCGGCTGGAAACGTGCATTCCTGTGTTTATTTTCTTAGTAGATTTCTGTTGAGTTCCTAAAGGGATGTGATAGTCCAACCGTTTCCTTCTAAGACTGTTAGAATAGTAGCTGTTAATAATACATATGGGTAAATTATTTATAATTTTTCGACAGGGACATATTATGATGTTTAAGTGTATTAGTAGAATAAAATGGGTATGTATATAAAATATACATTTAATATTATGTGATCTATTTTCTTTCGAGGTCAGTACGTATGATGTTCCTCTCATCTGTGCGTGCAGATGTCTTGCTGTCTTTGGTGCTGCGTATCTCACTGGACCTTGTGAAAGAGAGAGGAAAAAAAACATTCTTCTACGGATGAATGAATCATGTGTGAAAGCTTTTCATAGAGGACAATTATGAGATTATAGCCTACTTGAACTTTCAGTTTAGTTTTGCTTAATATCAGTACAAGAACTCCCAAGACTGTCAATAAAAAACGCCTTAGTTTGTAAGTTTGAATAACTATGCAGGATTGTAGACGCTTCAATGCAAAGTAAGCTATTGCTTAGAGCTCCACTTTTGACATTAGTTGTGTGTGTGTGTGTGTGTGTGTTTGATGGGTTTGTCGAGTCCCTTCTGCCCTGTTACCTCACTGGACTGTTCTTCCTTCCACATTTCTCTGATTCATTTCATCCTTCGCAAGCACCTGTTCATTTCAGAATGTCTGGCACCACTCACCTGCATCTTAAGACTGTGTTTAAATGAGAAATGGCACCAAAGATGACAGCGTTCGCTCAAGCAACAGGTCAGGTGTCTGTGTGTGTGCTCAGTGTAACATCCTAAATGTGTGGTCTCTGGTCGTCTCTGTGGATATTGTGATGGACTGACTTTTAAAATCCAATTTTATATATTGCTTTATTTTATTTTCTAAAAATGCTGAAGCGAGTGGGTGTAATTTTAACTGATGCTCACCTTGAAAATTCTTATTTGGGTAGATTATTTTTGTCTTGATTCTGGAATTAAAATGCTGTCATTTTCGTTTCGAGTACAAGCTCTAAAAATTAATTCAATAAAAAACATTGGCGGATACTGGTTGTAGTAATGTTACTGGCATAACTGAGGGCTGTGTTTGTTTACAAGGTTTTAAAGGGGTAGTTCACCCAAAAATGGGAAAAAAACCCGTCAGGGGCTGGGTCAGTCAGCTAAATGTTTCTTTAAATTCACTTACATAATGTATATTAGTCTAAGATTAATACAAAAGTTGGTCTTAGGACACTGTCTTAACGTGAAGGCTAAGTTTATGCCCCTGAACACAAATTTTTATAAGATTTAACCACTGATGATGGCCCTGGGAATATTTCAGTTGCTGTCTGTGGAGGGACAGAAAGGGCATGTATTTTATCAACATATCTTAATTTGTGTTGCAAAGATGAAAGAAGGTCTTACAGGTTTGGAACAACATGGGTTAATTAGTGACAGAAATAACATTTTTGTGTTACCTGTCCTTTTAACAAAGTCAGTATATGAAAGATTATTGAAGCGGTAAAATGGTGGTCTTCCCGGTAACACTGTAAACAACACCACTGGGAATAGTTATGCATATTAGAAGACAATGAAAGTGTTTTTTGACCTTGAATGTCTGTCAGACTGTTGCTGGGGACTCCCAAACCAAAATATTAACCTTTCATTACCCATAATAGGGGCACTTTAATATATCAGCCATTTTGGCCCTATAAATCAGGGATCATCATTCTTGATCCTGGAGGGCCGGTGTCCTGCCTGGAAGTTTCTAGTATTCCTAAAAACGGGACATACCTTGATTAGCTGCTTCAGGTGTGTTTGAGTCGATATAGGTTACACAACAAATTTAAGTAAACAAAAAAAATTAAACGTGTGGCGCAAAAACATTTGCATAATATAAATTGTGCATATATGAAAAAATACATTGCACATGTTTAGTGTGGCATTAGAGGGTTAACGAGAGCCACAGATACAGATAAATGCACAGTTATGTATCTATCCACACATGCAATCACAATTGACTTATATTCTATATCTATACCAAGCATTAAAATAACTCCATTTAACCTTTGAAATAAACTATTATTTCAGTATGAAAGCAACTTCAGAGACAGGAGAAAGCATGCTTCTTCTACAATGAATGTTTTATTTTTTTTTCTTTACAAAACTCACTGTCATCTAGAAATAGTTACAGTATACAAGAGAAAAACAAGAGGAGAAGACATTTGCAGTTGAACGCCTGGTTGTCAACAGCCAGTCCAATACTAGAAGTGATAATATAGCAATAATAATGATAACTGCAATAATAGCAACTAGATCATGGATGATAAAGCTTTAAACCAAATGAAATCACGCTTGCTCCTTTATATCAAACCAACATTAACACTGATTTCCCTCAGATCTTCGTGAGAATACAAGGGATACGCGACCTATATACTGGATATGATTCATAAGAGAGTAAAATACAAAAGAACAACAAAAACGGGTTACATAGCATTTTATTTCAATCGCCAGGTTCACCTTCATATTAGCGTTTCTTCATTACTGATACGTGACATACTGTCGCGGATGTTTTCTAATTAGTGTCTAAGGCACTTTAAGAAACACGTCATTAAATGCTAACAGTGGAACAGGTTAGTACGCTTTCCGTTCGTCCTCTTTTAATACTACTAGTGCTCAAAGCATCCCGTCCACAGCTCAACTCCAAGTCTAGAGTGACTAAAATTCATTCAAGTGCCTGTGAATTACCGTGTTGAATATTTCCAGTTGCTGATCTCTCATTGACGTCTGGACCGCGTTTGGTTTCACTTGTAGTGTATCTAATTGAGCAGCTGGGTTTGAGAAGTACCATCATACTGTCACATATACGGGGGGAATAAAAAAAAAAAAAAAAGAGATTACATATGCAAAGTGGTGTATTCTTCATCTCCACGTGCATTTGCATCCAGAATACTTCAGAATTTCTTTCCAGTTGAAATGGCCTTTCATGGCTTTCTAACGATGTGCAGTTAAAGGCGATCCTCGAATACATCCGATTCCTAAACTCCCAAATAAAACAAAACAGGCCTGCAGATAAACGCGCAGGACTTCTTGTGTTTTAACTATTTCATGTATTTAAATGTTAACGAGATGCTAAAGCGAGCAGCTTTTTCACAGTTTTTCCTTTCCTGGTCCGTTTCAGATCCGGTCCAGTGCCACAGGACTTTTTTTTCTCTTCTTCTTCTTCTTTTAGTGTTGGCTTGTAGCGAACGAGCAGCACATGCATCTCTAATCGACCCAAAATCTGCCGACTGTGTTTATTTGGAGAAATGTACTGTACAGCTAAGATCCAATCCGTCACGTTAGCTTAGCTAGCTGATGATTCGATGTCATTAAACTAGACCGGAGTGAACACTTTTCACTGCACGCTCTTATGAATGAGCATATTCATGTACACAAAGCAAAGTTGGCCATTTGAAATGCACTTCTATAGTGTGTTCGGTCATGAGCGCGGTATTTTGTAGGCTACAGTTGCAGGAAACACTAATTGCCATCGGCCTTGAAGCATCTTGTATTTAGATAAGGCAGAGTTGATGCTCCCTTGGTCGGGAGGGGATAGAAATGGTTTGAGGGTAGCTTACGTCTGAGTGTATGTGTGTGTTAGTGTAGTTGTGTGTTTACATCGCTCACTGGTCATCCTTCTGTACCGCGGACCCCACATAGCTAAAGGAGAAGAACGAGGTGCTGGAGGTGGAAGCAGTGGGGCTGGATGACCACAGGAGGGCGCTGTGCTCTACTCAGCTTGAGGCGGCGGGTTCTCGTTCAGGTCGCTGGCTTTGCTGTCTGCATCGTCGTCAGAAAACTCCCCTTCCATCTGCAGCTGCCTGCGGCCAGAACGACTGGAGAAGCTAACAGGACCTCCACGCCTGCAGGAGACAGTGAATAAGCCATTAGTAGTATTTATTACCCAGCCCTCTATCTATCTATACATATATAATTTTTTTATATACTTTATTTAGTACTATGATTTTAGTAATCGTATGTGCTTCAGTCAGTTTTATTAGTTTTTAAAAACAATTTTATGTGCATCTTTAATATTTTTATATAATAATTTGGCATTATTTTATTTCAGTTTTAATTGTGTTATTCTTTAATCATACTATTTAGCATTCGTTTATTTTTATTTAAAAATTTAAAAATTTTTATTAATTTCGCATGCATTTAATTTTAAGTGCATTTGTAAAATTGTTCTTATATTTGTATTTTGCATTCATT
>JAUCMS010000105.1:3035408-3053463 GCA_032357445.1 Enteromius radiatus | reverse complement strand
TTTATTCTTTCTTCTTTGAAAGAAATTAATACTTTTATTAACCAAGGATCTATTAAATGAACAAAAAAGTCATAGCACAGATTTACATTTTAGAAATGTTTTATATTTGGTAAAAAAAGACTAATTTTGTTTTTTACTTGTTATTCATCAAAGAATCAAAAAAAAAAGGCTCCAAAAATATATTTGGCTGCACAACTGTTTCCAACATTGACAATTCTAGTATAGTATATATATATATATAAATACATTAATATAAATACTGTTAAGTTTTTTGCACAGACTGATAGTTCAGTGTCTTAAGACCTCAATGTATCGTCACGAGCCGCAGGAATTCATTTGGTTTTGTTTGTGTATGTTTTTTGACTCTTAAAGCCACCCTCTGCCATTATATGGCTGACAGCGGTTTGAATTAAAAATCTTTGTGTTTTACGGAAAAAAAAAAAGTCCCCTACATCTTGGATGCCCTGGGGTTAAGCAGAAAAACATCACATTTTCATTTTTGGGTGAACTATCCCTTTAAACGTAATATAATTACATTGCAACAAGGACAACTTAAAATAAAGCGTAACAGATTTCTATTTTAAATAATCAGTTCTTTCACATTGTAATTTTATTTCAAAACATTTTTAAAAAATTTCACTGTATTTCTGCCTTGGTAATCATAACAGACTTAAAATAAAATAATACAGACTGAACCCCCCTGTTATATAGAAAAAGCATGGGCAAGCATGTTTTTTTGTTTGTTAATAATGTGATGTCGCAACAGCAATGTGATCCCAATTTACTAAATTATTTCAGCACTGCACATTGTTAACCAAACACAAAGGTCAAGAATAAAAATTTGACATGACTAATATTCCAATTTATATGATGCCAACATAACTCGGCCTATCATAAGTTATTGCTTTGACATGGCCAGCTAGACGAATCATTTTGTTACTCAGTTTTCCTCAATGAATAGATCTTCACCTGGCCAGTACAGCCTGTAGCTCCTCTTCTTTCTTGGCCAGTTGGATCTTTAGCTCCTCAATCTGGGCCTGCAGCTCAGCTATCTGGTCCTGTAGGTCTGTGGTCTCAGCATCCAGCTTTCTTTTGGCTTTCTCGAGCTCCTGTCTAGTTTTCTCCTCTTTCTTCAGACGCTCTGAGGGTCAAACGCACACATAAACATGTAAGACCGACTGCTTTACATTCACTTAAATAAAATGACGTGATGTGTGATGTGACATCATTCAACACAGCTCACCTTCCAGGTCTACCATCATCATTTCTTGCTTGTTTTTGACTTTGCCAAGGTTCTTGGCCTTCTCTTCTTCCTCAGCCAGCTGGGAGGTCATCTCACTGACACGGTCCTCCAAGAGTTTTTTCTCCTAAGGGATAGAGAGGAAAGGGCTCAGTTTGCTCCTGAAAAGTTCTTCTTACGGCATTCTTACAAGAAAGGCTCTGGGTTGCATTTGGATTAGGTGGTTTGACATTTGCACTGACCTTTAGGAATTTGGAGTTCTGGTCCTCCAACAGCAGAATATCTTCCTCCATCTTTTTTATCTTGGCTTCAGCAGTCACCTTCTCCAACTGAAGCTTCTGTCGGGCAGCCTCTTCTTCATCTAGTTGCTCCTCTAGGTCCTAAAGTCACACAAACACACACACACTGTCTCTTGTGGTTTCTGGACAGCAGCAGTGTAGGATCTTTTTATCTAAGTACTTGTTGAATTCACTATTCCAACACAGAAGTTTTAAATACAAATTTAATCTCTCAGAGCTGAGGCCTATTTGAAATTTACAGCAGATCAAGGACTCTATTTGCCTGTATGTGTGACTGCATTTTCTTCTTCTCATTCTGCAAAGATTGGTTCCTCTCCTCTTCCTCCTCCACACGGGACTCCAGGTCATGAAGAATCTCCTCCAGCTCTTGTTTTTTAGCCACCAGGCGAGCCCTCATCTCTTCAGCTTCAGCAAACAATTCTGTCTCAGCCTGCAGTTGCTCTGCCAAGATGTTCTTCTCCTCCAAGAGCTGAAACAAACATCAAACCAGCTCTTTTCTCTGTTTCTACAACATTTTAGCATTGAATTTGGTTGAAAGACTCACTATGATTTCATAACATTGAGAACGATCCACTACACTGAGCAAAGCCAAAAGAGACCACAGTTCAAAATGTGGCCATATACATGTGCATATATAAGATATGTAACACTGTCTTTAAATGCATGGCATTGTATTGGTTATTAGGTCGAAACATAACACTGAAATAGCACTATGTATTATCAGAAGACATAGGGAACAGGTGAGTGTGTGCTAACCTGCTGGTGTTTCCGCTCCATTTCCACCAGTTCGTTCTCTACCTTCACCTGCCTCTCCTTCACTTTAATGAGCTCCTCATCCTTGGCCTGCATTTCTTCCTCCTGACGGGTCACCTGGAGGAGGGGTTTCACCTACAGACACACATGTAATGCACATCATAAATAAAAATGATCTGCAACAATACTGCAAATGAGTTGTTTCAACTCAGATTCAACTTCTCCTGTAAACACATACATTTGTTTTAGACAGGGTCGAATCATTAAAACTGTCTCTTTCAAAAACCGAGACCAACCTTTGTGAAGAGTCTCCACCACTGCCAGTGGCGTAGTTTCAGGTAGGCAGCACAGTTTCTCTGCAGGACTTTCAAAGCGCTTAGCTGCTGCTGTTTTTTAGCGAAGGCTCTGAAACACACAGCCACAAAACAGCCGCAGTTCACTGTCAAGGTCTCATAAGAATATATTTTACTCTACACTATAAAGAGTTGCATATGGCCAGATTTAGATCAGGCATCTGCATTTGGACTCACTTGCGAGCCAGATATCCTCGACAGACTGACTGGAAGTGGATGATGATATCTGTTATTTTCAGGTCTCTCTCCTCCTCCAGGTGTGCCAAAACTCCAGTGCGGAAGAAGATCTTACTCTGCCCGATTCGGTAGAGGTTTACATCAAGCTCCAAGGCTCGGATCTACAGATCAGATTGTTGGATGATATTTGATATTTAACAGACACAATATTTTAAATGCTGGTTTATCAATAATGAACATCAGTAAAACATAACGTAAAAAAAAAAGACCTAAATGTTATTATTATAATAAAGCTCTTTGGGGAGATGCATTATTGAGTTATTAGGTGTGATTTAATTAATATTATTATTTATTTATTTTTTGAAAGTGACATTTAGAGATAGTAATTTATTATTAATAATAAATTAGTATAAGAAAATAAAATAATGTAAAAAAAATACTGTGAAGAAAATACTGTGAAACATGATTACATTTTAACAATTCTTTTCTTTTTAAAAATACTTTAAAATGTATTTTATTCCAGAAATCTCACCATTCTCTCACAAGCCTGCTTGCCATCCATAAAACCTTTGGGGATTGCATTAGGAGTAAGGATCTCATATCTGAGGGGAAAACATATAGGAGAGTTTTATCACTGATAAAATACAATAATATTAACGCTACAGCATCTTAAAACACATGGTGCTTCTCTACTCTTTAAAGAGATATCTGAAACACACCTCTGTCTGAACTCCTGGAAGACAATACGGTTAGGGAACCCCTGCCTGCAGATCCGGATCCCTTCTAGAACTCCATTACACCTCAGCTGATCTAGAACCAGATGAGGCTCCAGTTTACCAGCCTAGAAAAATGACAACATCAAAGACGTGAATGAGCATGTTAAAGAAATACTTTTTTTTTTTTTTTAACTGAAGGACATATTTACTTCCAACTGAAAGGACACATGTCACTTACTCTTTTCTCATGATTAGGGATGATACAGCGGACGAAGTTGGGGTTGGTGTTTCTGAGTGTGGCCATGAGTTTTGTAAGGGACTCTTTATAGAGCTGACCCACAGTGCGGAACATGCCCTTCTTGGTCTTATATGTAGCCCCGAATGCAGTCTCATTCATCCCTGCCACCTGGTCCAAACCAACAATACGGTCCACTACCATGAGGAGTGAGAAAAAAAGATACCAATCGGTTAGTTTGATCAAAGCACTTATAGATGCAATTAATAAAAAGAGTGGCACAGCACAGCCAATTCATGTGAAGATGGAAGAGGGACAACTACAACTAAAGCTCTAATTCAACAACACCAAGCAGGAGGTCAAAATACGCTGTGTATTTTTGCATTCATTCAAAAACCATTAAAAAAAACTGTCCTTTTATTCTTTAATCGTCATATCCCAAAAGAAAACAGAAAATAAGTTTCAGAAAGTAGTACAGTGTATTTTGACTCAATGCCACAAGTTCAGACAGCCAATTCAAGAGCCAATGGCCCCTACTATGCCAGCAGGTGCAGGTCCAGTGCTAGGCAAATGGAGACATGAAACAGATGAAGAGTGCCAAGGATAAGACTACATCTATAAACAAGCACAAGCTGCAAAAGAAAGTAAATGGAAGAGTGAACTTCAAAACCGCTAGATCATGTCCAGGACATATTTCACACCAATACCTTGCAGTTCATTGAGTCAGATGTTAATTCAGCAACTATTCATGGTTTCATCTGACAGATTTAAACCAGTAACTTCTTACTCAACTCTTTAATATTAAAAGGCTACACTGGCTACACCGTATAAGTCTTTGTATGCAGCCCATATTTACAACCAATTAAATCGGATTTCTTTAAGTGTGGTGAATTTCAATGGCAGTGTGCATTTAGCAGTGCAGTAAACAGTGCTTTAAGTTTATAAAAAGTTCATTCCAGTAATTTAAAAAAAAAAAGTTACAAATATAGTTTGCCACCAAGTACATTTTCCACTTCAATTCTTGTTACAGACTGAATTACAGAATATAAAAATGTAAATTATTGGTACTTTGTGTAAGTATCTGTTGTAATAAATTCAATAAAACAAATCATAATTTTGCCATTATTTTTAACTCTACTATAGAAACAAAACAATTCTCAAAACAAATTCAAAATAAAGCATTTGGATGCATTACAGCAATTCAAATTGAGGGAAAATGTTGCTGTTGGGTTTTTTTCCCCCTTTGAGTGAAATATAACCCAGACATGTAAATCAAGTTCTCTCTCTAAGTAACATTACTAAAGATGTCTCCTTTCAGCAACCGAATAAAGCAATGTGAATACATTTGCAAAACCCTAATCAGAAAAAGAATGAGAGTCTGATAGCAGTGGTATACAGCAAAACAAGTCAAACTTCAATCGCTCAACACACAAGAAATCAAACTACATACTCATTTTGATTCATTGGGGGCTGGTAAAGTCCAACTACTGGGGCTACATTTATAATTCTAGGTCTTGCAGCTGTAAATGTCAGTCTTAAGAATGTTCTGTTCATAATGGGGCTCCTGACATGACTTCCGTTACCTCCGTGGAGAATTTACTGAGCTGTCAGTGTTGACTGGCACAGGGCTGAGCGAGTCATTTGGATTCCAGTGAAACAAGACGTGTATTGTTCCGTGTTCCCTGTCGGAGACACTACAGAATTCCTCCACCCCTCACCCAAACTCCATCTCCCTCACACGGCCTATCAAATCGCCGTCTGACACTTAAAACAAACAAGTTGTCTGACCGCCAGAAGCAAGGGCATAAGCACCGTACCACACACACACACACACACACACACACACCCCGCTCTGACTGCTGAAAACTAAGCTGTTTGAGGGACTCTCATCAAAACCAGGTCAGGTCATATTTCACAGTGAAATCTAAATTTAAAAAGGAAATAATATAATGCATCCAGATATTTACTACTGTATTATAGTCATTTTTTAATAACCTGTGAATTACTGTAATAGATAGATAGATAGTTTACTTTACAGTTTTTACAGTGAAAATATTTAGCGAGTGTGTAAATCAAAATTGCTGAAAGGCAAAGGAAAGGAACAAGCAAGGGCCCTAATCCTTGTAGCCAGCGCACCCATAGAGTCACTTTCAAATGTTTGTTATGCAGTGTCAGCACTCTGCATTAAGTCACTAAGCACATGCATTCATTTTTCATGCAATCGTCATCGATGGTCAGTTTGGGCTTCCTAATGAATCAGCCAAGTCACGCTTCCATCCAGAAGGATCCTGCTAACTCTAAAGTTAGCCAGCTAGAGGGACCAGGGCCCAGGTCTACAAGCCATGGGAGTGTTTGAAAGTACACAATGCGCTGGTAAGCAGAGACCTACAGCATCGTATACCTTCACCTGGCGATTCATGGAGACTAGAGACATCATAAAAAGACGCTCTTTGGATATTCTGAATCTCTATGGTTGAGAGACAGAGAAAGGGGGGGCAAAGGGGGGGGATAAACAAGAAAAATAAAAAAGTAGTAGTAGAACACAGCTAGCACATATAAAAAGACAAAAATGGTAGTAAACACACTGGTTAGTGCTGTGCAACACAAGTGAGAATAAGCAAAAGTCTTCATTGCATTAGTTTCTAATGCTTTTGGATGTGTGTACTTTTAATTGAACATGTTAAAATCCTGTTGATTGATCTTAGCACACACATTCTATTGTGTGTTTACTTTTAAGCTATTTTTTCCCACAGTAATAATCATTTTATATAAAAAAGTGTATTATGTTATTCATTATACACAGTTATTTTAGCTGGACATACAGTCAATGCTGAAATAAGACATACAATATATGCAACCCTAGACCACAAAACCTGTCTTAAGTCACTTTTGTATATTTGTAGCAATAGTCAAAAATACATTGTTTGAATCTAAATTATTGATTTTTCCTTTATTGCACAAATCATTAGGATACCGTGAATATTTAAAATGTTTAATTTTAATTTGTAACATGCATTGCTAAGAACTTTTGGACAACTTTAAAGGTGATTTTCTCAGTATTTAGATTTTTTGCACCCTCAGATTTTCTAAGAGTATCTCAGTCAAATATTTGCATATTTCATAACAACTCATGCATCAATGGAAAGCTTATTTATTCAGCTTTTAGATGTTGTATAAATCTCACTCTTGACACTTATGACTGGTTTTGTGGTTCAGGGTCACATATGACACATCCCACTCTGTATTTTTGCATCATTTCATATTTCCTCACTGTTCTAATCTGTAATTAATATGAAGCAGCACTGCTTACAACTACAACGCATATATCTGTTGCTGTATTAACAGTATTGCACAATGTCTAGGACACATTTTTATTCACACACCACCCAGCCCAAAGTTTGATTCTTTGTAACTGAATTAATAGCTTCCCCCACTACGTTAAAATATTTGCATCAAACCACCGAAATGCATGACAGGCTCTTTTTACAAGACGTGAAACTGCAGACTGAAAATAACAGTCTCTTTCTTTCACAGAGTGGGAGTGTAGAACCATAAAAGCAACCCATTTAACATTTCATGTGTCGGGGAATCTGGAAGGCACTCGAGAAGAAAACAACTTACCATCCTTCCACAGTTCAGCCACAAACTTATCGGTGGACTGATGCAGGAGTGTGGCCACGTTGTCATTTAAAGGGTCCATGTTTTTCATCAACCACTCATCCGCCTTATAGTCAACCTGCAAAATAGGAGAAATAAACAGTACGTTAACAACCTCAAGATGGAAGGAACGGAATTAAGCCAGGATTGGTTCTGTCTGGATGGTTTAATTTAAGATTTACTGCAGTTCGTTGGATGTTTTCATAGTATTATGTAACTACTGAAAGTGATAAAGTATGAATCAATGCACTATTTTCCTTTACTTAACAACAGGAAACAAAGCAAACTCTAATTTTCTGGCTTTTAACCCAAACATAGCTCAAAGGGAGAGAAATATCAAAAGTTCCTCATTTCATGCAATATCAAGTTTCTATTGCAAACAGCTCGCTGATCTGAAACAGATGTGGCCTATGGTTAGCACTAGCACATACCACAGCTGGATGCTGCTACCCTTGAAAGACAGCAACGCAACATTTCACTGCAAGCCAGTGTGACCTGACTAAATCCAATTACATAAGTATACAATGCATTCCTTGTTTCTTTGAAACACTAACAACAGGCCTTCATTACAGAAACCATCACAGGATTGATGTACGAGAGGTGAAAGCATAGTTTCATTAATCTGAATGTAGACGTACCCTGCCAGCATAGTGAATGATGCAGAAATCGGCTTTGTCCTTCAGCTGCCGTGGTTTCTGGAACTTGGCATGAGTGCCTTGCTCTTGCACCAGTTTGTCCACAAAGGTTTTATCAGTGGCTTTTGGAAACCAGCACTCCTCATCTAATAGAGCCAACACACCGGGAGGATTTGCCTGGGAATGGTAGAATAAGACTGATCAAAACAACTCCTAGAAAAGCCAACAGTAAACACTAAAACATTCTTTGCTTCCACAACAACTTTCAATCCCTTTAAATTTTGAAAATATTTCTAGCAACCCAGGAGAAAAACTCAAGGGTGGTGAACGCTTACCGGTCTCTCAATGAGGTCAATGCAGGGCTGCAGGTCCAGGCCGAAGTCGATGAAGCTCCATTCGATGCCTTCACGCTGGTACTCCTCCTGCTCCAGGATGAACATGGTGTGGTTGAACAGCTGCTGAAGCTTCTCGTTGGTGTAGTTGATGCAGAGCTGCTCAAAAGAGTTCAGCTGCCAAGAGATGGAGAGAGAAATAAAACATGATAAAACTTGTTTGCCCATAGCATGTTTAGTCCCAGAACATGCATAATAGATTCTTTAACCAACATCAGTATCTTCAGTATCTATATCACTTAAATAAATACTGCAGCTATGAGTGGGAATCTAATTTTGCTATTTACTGTAAACCTTGTTATCCTAACTGTGCCATAATTACATTACTAATTTAAACAGTTGCATCTTATCCAAAGCAAGACAGTAAGGACACCCTCCAGCACAACCTGAAGGAAGAAACCATCTTAAGGGCTCAGTGTTTAGGACAATAAGAAAATTGGTTTTACATTTTCAATATTTTTTAACATTCCAATTTTTCCCAATTTTTTTATGGTATAACTAAATTTTAGCAATCACAATAGCAGTCCAAAATGCTTTAATGGTCTAATTACATTTTATTAAATCAAAAAGCATGTATAAATCATTTATTTCATAAAACTTTAACAATTTAATCATTTATTACAATAACAGACACAATTTTGTTCCAAATAATAAAGCCAATAATACAATTTTATATATATATATATATATATTCAAATCCTTTGTTGACTTATTTTTTTGGATTAATGATTTAACCATTAAAATCAATCAATAACGCTGGTAATTAAAGAACTAGTAACAATTCAATTTATCTTTAAAAATCTAAATAAAGCAAACAAAAAATTAACAATTGCTTTTTATTGTTGGCAAACCGTGACCACAATAAAGCTTTATACATACTAATACATGAAAGAAAAACTATAATAATAAAATTGGTACTAAACTTTTTAAAATAAATATATTACTATTTTGAGAAGTATATTCTGTGGCACAATAGTAATATATTTCTGTGACAAATCAAAAACTCAATTCATTCTTTCTTTATTTTCTCCATAGAAATTCTGTCGTTTTAATCAGTGATGAAACCCAGTAATACTGGGGTATGCTTAAAATCTGTAAAACTAAATAAACAACAACATCCCAAACAACATTTTTTATCAGTATTTTCAAGTTCTTGCATTTCCTGCATTTTTAGAAACCCTCATATGACCTCTGACTTGTTGCAGGATAGTGATTAATATCTATGATTTAGCGTAAGAAACAGCTGAGTACTAAATCTAAAGGAAGCCGCACCTGGAATATCTCAAAGCCAGCAATGTCCAGGATGCCAATGAAGGAAGCTCCCTGGCGCTTGGTCCTGTCCAGAGCTTTATTAATGCGATGAACAAGCCAGCGGAACAACCTTTCGTATGTGGCCTTGGCCAGGGCTTCCACTGCAAAGTCGGCCTGGTCAGAGGAAGAGAGACAGGATCAGGCAAAGAGGGGTGGGACATAAACCTTTACATTTACAAAAATATGCATTACAATATAGAATCATACTATTATAACACTGATACAAAAGTAAGGTTGGGTATTGAAAACCAGTTTCCATTTAGAACCACTTCCACTTTTTCAATAGGACACATGATTCTTTTTTTTACTGGAATCCATGTTGCTGTAATTTAAATACACAACCCTAAAAATGGTCAGCAAAACCTGAAATGACCCTTCCAAAGAGATTTCCCAAACACTACCCTCTGCAGAATTTGTTCAGTTATGATGATATTTTAGTGACAGGAGACTAGCAGTCTATTGTTATAAAAGGAGAGAGGCGAAAAGGAAATAAGAACAGAACAAATGTACAGCAATGGTCTACAATCAGGCCAGATTTCAGAGATAAAACACTAATGAAAACATTACTTCATAGCTGAAAGGGTGGGTGATTTGACAGACATACAGCAGAAAACTAAATAGTACATTACCTGCTCTTTAGTTTGGGCTTTTTGTACATAGTCTCTGCCCACTTTGATTCTTGGAGACAGGATGGCACGCGTGAACTCCATAACATTCATGCCAAGCAGGTGGCAAAGCTTTTGAGCAGCTGAAAAACAGAACACACTTGTTCACAAAATGGTCCTCTAATGCAAGCTGACCAAAAATGGTGACATTCTTTTTCGATTTATAGGATTTTAGAAGCATCCCTTATGCACTTAAATGGTGGTGAGAGAAGTTATTATTGGTCATGAATATAAGAGGTATTTCAAATAAGTCAGGTCGTTATTGCAATTTACTGACTTCTAAACCCCTACAGCCCATTTAGCAGCCAAACAAACCCCAAGACCACCAGCATGACTATAACTTTCCAGTCTCAAGTAGTGAATGACTTGGTGGCTTGAACAGATGAAAATTTCAATATCATACCATGAACAGTGACGATAAAAACGAACAAATCAAAATGCCAGTGGAGTATGCTTGCTGGAATGCATCATGACGGTAAAACGGTCATTTTTGAGGCTCTTACGTAAACAGGTTTGATTTAACGCAACTTAGCACAACTATTCCGGTATTTTCTTTTAATATGAAACCCGTCCAAAAACCATTCAAACTGTCATCATGGGAGCCCAAGAGAAGTCCAACGGGTAATTTGTCAAAACAGAGCAGTGGAGAGCTCCACAAAAACATCTGGCGCAGAGGTTAGATTGGAGGGTAGTGTGGATAGTATACCAAACACACTTTAATGCTAATGCACTGCCAAAAGATTTAAGTGCTTCACGTAATGTATTAGATTTCCGTTACTGGAAAAAAAAAAAAATAATAATAATAATCTCTGTGCTAAAATATTATAAATAAATATTAAAATAAGGCATTATGCATTTCTGATACTTGTAAAACAGATGAGTACCTGTATTTTCTGGCATAGAGGCCTGGTCGGTGTTTCTCTCCTTCTTGAACACAATGTTGCCAAACTGCAGGACGGCTGATACCACCTTGAGCATTGCTGCAGTGAGGAAGCCAAAGGACAAGAGCATCACCAGTAGCTGACATAAAATATTTTGAGAAGGTCGATGTCCTGCAGTGTGGCATGCTTATAGCTTACAGTGTTTAAACTTCATCTTAAATGCATGCCTTAAAATAATAATAAGGTTGTCAAGATTATCAGCGGATAACGGAGAGACTGCAACAGTAAAGGCAAAAAGGTGCGCAATAACTGTTTATGATGATTTACTAGTATGCATAAATAAAGCAGCAGTTAATATAGTAGAAGCAGGTTTGTTTCATGTATGCTTACATAAGATTTCATCATGGGAGAAGCTCATAATATGCATGGCTTCCATGGTCTCTTGGAAATTGTCCTTGTCCTGTTGGCCAGGAATGGGAATGTTACCATTGGAGAGGAAGCGGTAGTTATTGAAGCCCTCCAGGAGTAGATCAGCTGCCAGAACAACAAGAGCATTAACACAGCTGCAATCTTCTCTAGACAGCAGACTGCACCA
This sequence comes from Enteromius radiatus, assembly GCA_032357445.1. NCBI lineage: Eukaryota > Metazoa > Chordata > Actinopteri > Cypriniformes > Cyprinidae > Enteromius > Enteromius radiatus. The sequence continues at coordinate 3,041,554 of JAUCMS010000105.1, read as the reverse complement.
TACTCTCCAGACAGTCTGAATGCTTCAGAACTAAAAAACCTTAACCATTTACAAATGAAATACTCACATCTTAGATGTTCTCCAGCACCAGCCAACAGCTGGTAGAAGACATGGAAGGTGCGTTCATCTTTGGCTTGGCGAATAGCCCTGGACTTTTCAAGAAGATCTTTTGACTAAGTTAAGGGTAAGCGCAAGTCCAATTTACAGCTCTTTTTTCAATCTACGTCAAATCAAAGATGTATACATTTTTCGTAGCACTTTATTTAAATGTAATAAAACTAATATAACAAACTTTGTAGTTTGTATATTATTGTTTTTAATTTAATTTATTTATTATTGTAATTAGTTTGATTTGATTTCGATTTTTAAAATACCAAGTAATACTTCTAATAATACCCTTACTTCTGCTGAAAAATGAAGACACTAGAAATTCACCCATGTCAGGCATTTGATCTTGCAGCATTGTTCAAATGGAATGGAATGGTTTTCAAATCAGGATACAGGTTTCAATGTTGGCCCCCACAATGTAACCGGTTACATCAAAGTTGATGCGGATGAACTTGCCCTGCGGAAAGACAAACATTTAAGATGAGCATTTTTTTTTCCATGACGTGCTTATTCTGGTCATGCTTTATAAATCATCCCAGTGCACCATAACTATTATTATATATGTGACTAATCGACATTTCTAAGTATCCATTTTGAGCTGATGATTATCTGCTACTATTTGGACAGAGGGGCTTGTGCATGCACGATATGCAGCACATTTGAAATGAACCCATACTCAAAGAATGCATAAAAGGCTAACTAACATGCTTTTTTGCAGCAAATTCCCCCAAAATAATTACCTAAAGGAATCAGATTCCTCTGTGGCTTTTGATTTGTTTGTATACTTAAAAGCTTTCTGCTGACTTTGACGCAAGCCAGCGAAAACTCAATCAGCTGACAAGAGAAGCTGATGCGAGACAGACAGCTAGTTCCCTCAGATCGCTGAATGTGGATTTTAGTGAGTGTGTACCTAAATGGCCCTTTCCAGATGCTGCATGCGTAACATAAATGTGATTGTAAAGTAATAAATAAACAAACATAAATGTCTTTGCCAGAATGCAATAAAACAATCTGGCAATGATTAAAGGGTCATGAAACACTACACAACATTTTCTGAGAGGTTTTTATGTTTCACTTCACAGACGACAATGTCAGCATGCTTAATTTTTAATTGAAGTAATAAAATTGTAATTGTTTTATAACTTTTTTCAGCAATAACTGAATTATTTACTACAGCACGAAACTGAGAGATAACTTAAGTGAGAGAAACTGAGAGAAAGTGTTTGTTTTGTCATTGCTTTGTAGTGGTCAAGGTATGGCATATATTCTCAATTATAGGCCTTGCGTCTCCCAATGCACGATTCAACCAATCTTTATAACCCCCTGATGCAGCTGATCAGTGGCTTATATAAACTGCAATGGTCTGTCCACAGTGAGAACTAACCAGTGCTAAAACAGGGTTACAGTATGAAAAACGGGTGGAATTATCACATCAGACTTTACAGACCAACTTACAAAGCGTGAAGAGTTGTCATTTTTCACTGTCTTGGCATTCCCAAAGGATTCCAGAATAGGGTTTGCCTGTAGGAGTTGACGCTCTAACTCTCCCTGCAACGCAAAAGTCACTGGTTACAAACATTAAATATTTAAATACATGATTAATTCAAGTTAATTTTGTGTCCGTTTTTGTATGAAACTTCAAAGGCTAAAAAGCAACAAAAAATGTTTGTGAAACCTTAAAAAGAAACCCAGTGAAAGTATTCTATTTATTCACCAATAACCAGAGTAAAAGTGAAATGTTTCCAAACTTGAGCATATACTGGAGATAACCTTGTATCTTTAGATATTTATTAAAGGTTTACTCCACTCCAAAATGAAAGTTTTATCATTAATCACTTACCACCATGTCGTTTCAAACCCGTAAAGCTTTGTTCGTCTTCAGAACACAATGCAAGATATTTTGTATGAAAACCAGGAGGCTTGTGACTGCCCCGCTGACTCAAGACACAATGGTAAGATACTCGGTTTGTACAAATGAAAGCATAAACACATGCACAAGATGTATCTTTCCATTGCGTTTAACACAGAACTGTGTACTCTATGTGCGTTCTCAAGATGCTGATCAAAATTGTCATGTTACGGTGCTGAAACGTTGAATAAAGCCGTTATTTGTGTTTTCTTTTCATATAAAAAGTATTCTTGCAGCTTCATAATATTACAGCTGAACTACTGATGGCAGACAACATCTTTCATACTTTTTCTGGAACTTGACAGTTGTAATTGTTTGCCAGTCAATGGGACAGTCACAAGTCCCGGTTTTCATCCAAAACATTTTTAAATGACATTCCAAAGACAAAACAAAGCTTTTACTGGGGTAAGCGATTTGCATTTTGAGGTGGAGTAACCATCTAACATCCCCTTTTTAATAACTGAGTGACTCAAAAAACTCAAAAGTTCCATATTATCTTGATCACAAACACCATTTTATTTACTGTATTCTTCACAGTATTTTGTTGAGATGGTGCCGCTAACAATGATCAGCTTGCTTCTACAGCAAAACCATTTCTCTTCATTTGACCCTCAAACCAGAAGCAGATCATCTGGATGGAGTAAAAATACACTACCCTACAAACCTAATTAAAGCCTGGGTAGCCATGAGAGGCTTTTTGTGCAAATTCTCACTGCCTGCCTGAAATACAGGCATTGGGGGGTTGGAGAGGAAACTCCTCAAATTAGCAACGACAGACGCCCAAAGCCCCACTGTGCCACATCACAGAGTTAGTCTTCATCACAGCTCCCCCAGCAACAAATCTGGGACATCCACCCCCTTACATCCTCTAGTCACCCTCAGTTTTGTCCACGTCCACTAGACAGGAAGTTTAGACAGGTGTCCCATTGTTCTGGTATTTGTCATGAGGCAGGAATCAGGGTATAAGAGAGAATGACCACTGTGAATTTATACTGTTTATAGTGGATACAGTGGATTTTGTGGTTTAAAATTTCATGCTTATAGAAATGTAATTTTATTAAAAGCCTATAAAAAGAATGCAAGGTTGAATAGTTGCTTATTGTTTAAACACATCTGAGACAGACAAAAAGTCAGAACAATGTAATGAACTTTTAAAAAGCATTAGTGATGAAGCTTAATGAGAAAAATAACAGGTTTCACTCTCTTCTAAAGAGGAGATAAATTAACTAGCGATATGACAAAATTGCATTAGCATTGGTAATTTTTAGCAAATGATGGTCTGATAAGATTAAGTCATCAAGGTACTTTCATCATTATAGAAAGTATGCCAAGAACTACTGGCATTCGAGCTGCTCTTTGCAGCAAAACTCTTTGCAAATGGACATTCCAGAATTTTTCAACTGCATGGATGGAGCAGAGTAACATTTGAGCTGACAAATGGGAATTCAGCACTGCGACCACAGAACCATCATGCCGTTATTTTTAACATTTCACAGACATGTGAATTACACGACGTCACCCCCAAAAGAATAGTAAATTGGATCCACAGAGAACAGAAAAGAATAATTAAGAAAGCAGATGTTAAATGGCGGAATGAGAAGTCGTTAGTAAAAACAAATAAATAAAAGATGAGGGTAAAACGAACAAAAATGACAGTTTACTATGCCCAAAGAAGTACAGCAGCGTGAAAAGGAAATGAGGAAAAAACAAGGGACTACAAGCTACTCACATAAAACAGGATTCCGTTCTGTAATCAAATCATTATCATGGAAACAGAGGTGTTAATGTCACAGAGGGAAATACACAAACACACGACAGACAAAACACACGAGCAAGGGGTGATTTAAAAGCTAAACAGAATGTGCTGTGAATATATGTGAAGAATACTTTCTTGGTTTGTGAATGAGGCTGGTCTTAGTAACAGAACTGACTCTGATTTCATTAGCGTTTTTGCTTACACATCAGCTCAGGTTATATATGATCAACTCTTTACTTGCATACAACAAAGCTAAATAAGAAAATGACTTTAAACATGTCAGAATTTCACATCATGCAAATATAAAATCAACTACACCCCAGCTATCCTAAACTAGTTAACTAGGTTTCTCTCTAGTATGTTTTATCCAACGCTAAACATGTGCACACATTCAAAAGCATTTAGAAAATGTGACAATATACGTACAAATAATTCAAATGTTAACCCCTTATAACAATGTGTTTATTTATTTAAAAATTATCCCAAAGAGCTGAAAATTCCCCCTTGGATTGGCTACATTCCACTGGTGTTTAAACAGCAGGTTAGTTTCGCATGCACAAGCAGAGCAGGTATAAAAAGCTTAAAGGGAACTTGCCTGGAGTTTGACTGCTTTAGGAGATTCTGGCTGTTTGTATATAATAAACAAATGTAATATGTTAGAAGGCATTTGGGCCACATTCTCCAAGTGTCTTAGACCACGGGACAGATCTAAGCCTTTAGTATGTTGCATAAATTTGGCCATGCGAATACATTAAGACCAATAACCGCAGCATGTAAAACTCTTGAGCAGGCTTGCATAGATTTTTGAAGGTAATACATGTTAATACAAATTAAGAGACTGGTCAAACTGCACAAGGATGGCAAACTACAGGCCAGCACTGCAACCACTAAGATGTTTTTTCAACATAGGTCCACATGTAATACTTACACACACAGTTAAGAGCCAGCAGTTATTACTATATGACCATCTAGACAATATTATCAGTACATTAGAATCTACACAAAACTATCAATGACATACAAGTGCATGCTATCCACTGATGTATGTTAATTTGGTTAAAATTACTCTTCTACCAAAAGCACCCTGATGTCATTCTAATCTATTTTATCTAGTTATAGAGTATATTATGAGAGCTTCAACTGTAAATGCAATACCGATAAGTTATTAAAAAAAATTATATGTGTTTAATAACCTATTTGCAAAATGCTTAAAATCACCCACGCTACAGCAATAGATGATTAGACAGATGTTTGCTAATTGCATCCCACAAACATTTTTTTTTTTAAATGGCATTTCAATAATTCCATTATCTTATGTAAACACTTCCTAAAGATGAAGAAGATCATCCCTAATTATAGTTTTCTTAAAACAGATTAGTAACCTAGAGGAAAAATCTAATGAAAATAGTTTCATCATATGTAGAATAATATGTAGATTCTGCTCAGTACCGCCCCCTACTAAGGTGTGACAGTTTCTGAAACATAATTGGTCAAATTAAACAACGTCGACATGGATGATTCAACGTATGGCCGAGAAGAACAGAACTCACTGGAATGTTGTGGTCCTTCCTTCCTTTGTGAGACGAAGCAACGTGAGCCAGGTACTGGATGACTTTTTTGGTATTTTCTGTCTTTCCAGCGCCTGATTCTCCTCTGTCAGAGAACATTCCAATCAAAAGCAAACATGAAAATATCATTAGAAGAATAAAATATCCAAATAAAATAAAACACAACAGGCTGAGTAGATATTTAAGCACATTTGCATTCCACAAGCTAAATTAAGCATCAGGCTGCATCCTGTATCACAGGTCTGCTAGCTCTGCTGTTTGTTTTTACAGCTGCAGCTCCTCTCAGCAGCTAGGATTCGGTCTATAGTGCTTGTGTGTCACACAATTAGCTTTATTAAGCAAACATTCCATTTTTTAAAAAAAATAATATTACTGACATGCATTTTAGTTACGTTTTATAACACAATTATATGAATGTGAAAAATACTGTTCTTCATAAGTATGATTCAAAAATTCTTCTCCTCAATCTGCCCATAAATGGAAAAAAAATCTCTAAAAAGACAGCCATATAGTAGTTTTACCACAAAGGCCTGTGAAGTCATTCACTCAATATTCAATAAAATAATGGGTGAACTGTGAACTGAAAATCACCCTATTCATTGTTATGCATCTAGGATTAAACCCTTAACTTATGAAGAGTATTTTATGAGAACCTCTAATGCATGTACAATACAGGTATGCAGGGCTCCAGACTAACTTTTTGTGTTGGTTGCACTTGTGCGCCTAACTTTTTTTTTAGGTGCACCAGCACAAAATTTAGGTGCACACACATTTTTTATTACGTCGCCTTTAATGCCAAAAGGTC
>JAUCMS010000105.1:3014796-3035127 GCA_032357445.1 Enteromius radiatus | reverse complement strand
TCGCCTGAGCAACGTCAGGTGCACCTGTGCGACCGCGATTTTTTTTCAGTCGCACATTTAAAAATTTCGGTCGCACTCTGGAGCCCTGGTATGCCAGAACAAAATGAATAGTAGAGAACTATATACACTGACATTACGAACAGTTCAAGATAAAACTCTATCAATAAAGTTAAGACCCTTAAAAGCACCCCAGGTACAGCAGTTGATGATTCAACTGCCATCTTTGCCAAATGCATTGCATCCCACTGTTTACTGAGTTTAAGATGTCATGGCAACAGCCTATCTTCTAAAAGCACTTCTTAAAACTCCTGCATTTTATTCCATCCTGAAAAAAAGAAAAAATCCTCATGTTGCTCAAAACTAGCAAGACGTATTAGTTGGAATCTACTAGAAGATTCTATAAAACACTAAAGGCTTTCATGCTCCAAAAGGAATATAAAAAGCAGGGATAATAAAAGTAGTCTGCATGATTGTATGCGATATTCACGTCTTCTGAAGCCATAAATTGTCCTTATTCATTTACAGGCTGTTAAGTGAGGGATTCCTTAACCCTGCATTCTATCTACATAGACATATGTCTTTATAACGGGTGTGCAGAATGGCATGTGCTGCAGTGGTATCGACAGGTCAGAAGGGGTCGACTTTGAGAGAGGACGTTAAAACACACTCTCATAACCTCTTACAGTGCCATTAAGACATGAGAGAGGCTGTTTACTTATTTACAATGTGCAAAGACAATAATTCAGGCTTAATGGATCAAAAGCTCAAATATCTATAAAGGAATTCTTATAGATGGACTAGAAATATTTGCCGTGGGTCTGACTCACACTGTAAATGCTCTACATGCCGAACAGCTGCTGATATTTAATACCACAATGATACATGACTCATGTTTTCAGGCATAGCTGTACATGTATGATTCCAAAAAAGCCCATTCCTGTGCAGCACTGGGGACATGACATCACTTCCATCAGCCCCGACTGATTGACGTAACCTGTAACTGCTGAATAGAGATGACCTAATGGTTACTCACGTGCAAAGAATTGATTGGTCCTCACGATCTGCAAAAAAGGAGACAGAATGGAAAAACGGGTCAGCATTTTCAGTTCAGTCCACCTGAGCCTTTAATTCAAAATCAATCCACTTTGACATTTAAAAGAACCTAAAAACAGCAAGAGACAAACATTTCACCACAAAGTGACTTATCAAATACAAACAAGACATTGATGCAATCTTGCAGGAGAAACTAAAAACCTCTTTTATAGTTTATGCCTACCAAATTATTATTACAAGCTGCTGTCATATTTGAATATACTCAACACTGAATATTATGACTACTCTGTCTTTTCAACAGATGGAAAGTTTTTGCGAAAGAAAACACAGCAGAGAGAAAGACGGCTCAGTTAAAATGAAAATGAGTGCCAACTGAAAATACCGCGTTGGCCCATAAAGCAAGTCAAAAAACATCTGCAAAACTCGTTATGTGACATCTCGTCTATATTCAAAGTAGGCTTCCCACTCATCTGTAAATCTCACTTCATAAACAGGTTGGTCTTCCACAATTTCTCAACTTTGAAAGTGAAGGCTTTAAAAGAACGCAAGCAAAATAGTTTCACAGTGATACTAAACCTCTGCAAGAGCAAGACAGGGGACATCGTGTGTCTGCTTATTTGAGGGTGGGATAAAAAAAATTTAAAAAAGGGCATATATATCATATTTCTTATATACGATACAGATTGACATTTTACCGATTTTGATGTTTTACCTCCAGTATGAAAAAAACTCTGCCCTGCTTAAGCATTTAATTTCCCAGGCAGGCACACACAGTTAAATGTCAACTCTGGTAGCCTATATGCCAGGGATACTTGCATAAACACCGTCCTATGCATGAGAAATCCTCTGATATGCTTTCAGCGCACTGATCTCTGTAGCATCAGCTTACTTTAATCAAACACTGATGCATACAGACTATAGTTAATAGGGTTTGAGTACTAGTTTGAGACTATAGCCAATACTAGCCACAATGTCAGGATACACTGGGCTCCGGACAAGCCCAGAAAACAGATCAGCAGATTTAATGTACTACTTAATGCCCTGCAGCCTCCACCTCATGCAGGACATCTGATTCAATAAACGACTTCCTCCGCATTATTCAGCAGTTACAAAACACTCACAGTACTCGTCAAGCTTTTTGTGCGTCACACTGGAACATGTATTCGTCTGTATTACAGCATAACTCTGTATCCTCTTCCAAAGGGTTTTGATTCACATTAATATATTTCTGTAAACCAGGAGCAAACAAACACCCACCCACCCTGGGAGCTCTTCCAAGTGATCATTTGGGTGGTGTCTCAGTTCCCAAATCTGGAGCTGCAGAACGTTGCTAATGATGTAGATAAATAACTTCATGCCACTGTTAAACTGTTGCACTTGAAGTATCAGATAGCTGCTGAGAACAGGCCATCCTTGAAACGCCAGGCATCTGTGTGTGTCTGGTGGAACCAAGAAGCACTAGATAAGATAAACCTGGCTGACCCAACCCAAAAACGGTGGCCATAGACATCTTTTCTTTTCAGGAGGATGTCACAGCTTTAAAATGTTTTACATTTTAATCATTCGGCACTGTTTTCACATTGTATTGGGAGCTTTGTTAGATTTTTTTGCACGTCTCGGTATGAAGAGATGGCAGGAAATCGATCCAAGATCTCCATTAAAATAAAATACCAGCTGTGCTTTTGAAGACTGATCCTTGTTCCACTAAGGCAGTCAGAATTATGATTGTTTTATACATAATTTAGCATCCTCAGAGGACTTGTGGAGAAGATTCACCAAGCTCCTAAAAAGTAGAAGTCGTTTCAAATGCCACAACCAATTTGCTTCCTTCTTTTAGGCATGGAAAGGAGTCAGTTCTGCAGCCCTCTAATGAGACACAGAGGTATCTGACTAAGTCCACCTATGGGAACAGAGGATGCCTGAAGATAAAATAGTGCTGACTGCTTTCCTGTTCTGACAGCAGGAGGTCAGGGCTGTCTGGGATGAAGAGGATCTACAGCTGGGCACATCCTCAGTATGGGGTTTCCTCCACCTGGACTCATTCAAAGTCTAACATTCGAAAACCCACCCTCATATAAGAGGCCAAATGCGTAACAGAATATGGGAAAGAACGACAATGCCATAAAAGGAAGTATGTAACAATTGTTAGAAGAACATCTTTTGTTTAAAAGCTAGATAGCAGAATACACAAGGAACTCCTCGTGCATTAATCAGCAGAAACAAGAGTGTTGGATTGATGTCATCATAAGCAGAGCTAATCACAAGCTGGTCAAAGACAAAGATTTAGATAAAAGGTTCAGGGCTCAGGTTACAGGAAGCAGTTCTAGGGTGGAGACGCTTCCTTTTGTGTGGCTTACATCAACCTCTCTGAACATTCATGACACTGCCTTGGATGCAGAGACACAGATATGGCAGCCAAGGATTCTGAAGAATGGCCTCTCCTATCAGCACAGCTGCAGAAAGGGCAAGCATATAATCAAGTGAAGAGAGGGCTCTTGACTATTTTTCACTGCATCCTTTGTCAAGGCCTTAGCAGCTCTTCTCTGAATAACGAACGGCTGATTACAGAGACTCCAGCTTAATTCAGGCGCAGCCGTAAGAATGTGTGGAAATAATTAAAAATGTAATGGAAATCTAAACAAGCCTTCAAAGATACATATTATCTTTGTAATATGAAAAGGCTTGGTCAGCAGTTCATACCTTGCATACTTCCCGTTTAATTTTGATTTACTCATTGATTAGTTCCAATCCTGCTCTGGATGATATGCATATAGCGAAATTAATGTTTTTGATCCAAATTCTGAAGCCCGAAGAAGAAGAGTTTGGTTCACATTTGGAATGGAGGTGATGTTGTTGCCCTACTCCCGACAGGTTTGGGGGAAAAAAAAGTTTAATTTACCAACTGTTTACCAACAGTGTCTCTTTTATTTTCCAGTCCTTAAATATGTCCATTTCATGCTGTAATCTTGCAATTAAGTTTCGCTCAGTGGTTCGGTTTTCGCCACATACCTGTGTTTACAGCAGAGGTTTGACACAAATAAATCATCAATAAGTAAATAAATAAATATTTTGTCTTTTAAATATTTTCACTCAGCAAGAATGCATTGAATTTAAAGTGGTAATGAAGAAGTATAATTTCTGTTTCAATTATATGTTCAGTCGTATTCTCTCAAATTGATTATAGAACTTATTAAAAGGATATTTTTTCTTATTAAATAAAAAACATCCATTTAAACCAATTTCTGAAGAATCACGTGACACTGAAGTAATAACTGCTTGAAATTCACCTTAAATTATAAACTATATCTATAGACAGAAGTCAAACCTATAATCAGACTCTCTATAGTTAAAATCAGGGTAGTCTGCGAGCTTCAACTCCAAGTTCTCACTCCGCACCCCCCAGCTGGCCCACCCCCTCCCCTCCACTGGATTAACCTACGACAGGACACATTCCTCACATACCAAACCACATCGCTGCCAGACACCAGAGAGAGGTGGTGGACACGGACACAAAGGAAAAGCCTGCCAATGCTAGGGCCACAGACAGTAACATGGGATGCACAAACATTCATTACACTTTCTTATGTGCATGTGCCAAGGCTAGTAAAACTCAAAAACACAAACTCTTTACTTCGCAACAGTTTCTAACAAATACAGTTTACTGCAAAATTTCATGGCAGAACTGAAATGTGACACTGCCCATAGTTTGGAAAATGTATCATGCACAGAAACAACTGCAGTGGACAAAAAAGGCAATTCCAACAAATAAAATAATTTGGTTTTGCTCAAGCATGAACGAGGTCAACACATCAGAAACCGGCTCTGGTGCTAGGATTTGATCCATTGAAAATAACAAAAACAAAACTGAGCCTCCCGTCAACCCAGAAACAAGATTTACCACAGCTGAAAGAAATTACTCTAATACTGAATGCCAAAAGGGCTGCCAATAATTTCATCTAGAGCAGCATAAGTGTAGGAAAATATTTTAATAATGCATCAATTTATAATACGTGGTCATGATGGTTCTAAATTTGATTTTGCAATGAGTTTGTGTTTACATACTGATCAGACAATCAAGACAGAAAGGAAGTGAAGTGCAAAGTAAACAACGCCTGTCAGAATGATTTCTCAGGAAGATGATACAATACTGAACGATAACAGAAGACAGAAGGTCTGGCACTCTAGCCCTGAATAGCTAAAAGTGTATCTGGCCTAATGCAAAGAAGAGTGTTCATCATCATCCACTAAGTTAATGTTCTTAAAGGGGTCATCGGATATCCATTTTACACAAGTTGATATGATCCTTTAGGGTCTTAATGAAATATACTTGTTAGAATTTCTCGATTGTAGTGTAAAAAACACCATGTTTACGATGTCTAAATCAGCTGTTTTTATTCAAGCCATTCTAGTCCATGTTGCTTTAAATGCTAATAACCTCTGCTGACCCCATCCCCCTTTCTTCTGTCGAGTGAAGAGCAGACCATAGATGTGTGTAGGTGCCCTATTCGACCGCTCCAGATATGTTGACGTGTCAGCCAAATGAGAACGGTCAAATTGATGCATTTACCAAAATAAATCAACGATTATTCAAAACACATACAAGTGTATAACTTGTGGTTGTCACAGTCAACATGCTCCAAAAATGGCGAATATCTTTTGTATCATGGCTCTTAGAAACAGTCGGTAATGAGGAATTTATTTATTTATTAGGGGTGTCAATTTTCAATCATTTCAAAATCTAAATTAACAATCAATTAATCGATTAATCGTTAACCTTAATACTGCAGAATGCATCTGTGCATATAATGCAGGGGCATACAGTCAATGGCATGACGGCATGTGCAAATAACCACATTACCACATTATGGTAAACGTTTATTTATCATTATGAAAACAATTATTAAAAATGAACAACAATAAAATAAACCTGAGAATCTAAAGAGTGAGACAGTGAGGATTGTCAAGAGTTAATGACAACTATATTTATCATTATATCCAACAATAAAACACCATAAACACTTAATTGGAGAAATCTTGTCTTCCTATGTAATAACTAGATATCATGAGCATTTAAAATACTTGGCTGAGCAGTTGTGGAGTGGCTGATCTAAGTGTTAGATTTCTTCTAATCAATAAAATAAGTAATCTTGAAAACGTACAACTTGAAAGGCATAAGAGTGAGTAAATTCACAAGTTTTTCATTTTTGAGTGAACTATTCCTATATTGAAAGATTATGTAGTGCATATTTATTCTCACATGTTATTTGACCACATACAACAGTTTACTATTTAACAGAAAGAAAGAATGATGTCTGATAAAACATTCGTACTTTCAACAGAACGTTTTCATACGAAGTGAATGACAATTGCAAAAGTAAAAACCGATTAAGATGCATGAGCTCAGACATTAAAAGAAGCGGCCCGAGTGAATCATTCGTATGACGCGCAAAAGCAACAAGAGGGCAACTACAAGCACCCGCAACAGAATAACCGGCCCATCTGCTGCAACTGCTGTCCGCAGGAATTTATCATGTAGCTGTTTGAAGTGACGAGCCCGTCAGTCACACACAGAGAAATATGACTCACTAGCTTCTCAGTGAGCCGAGCCAGATATGGCCTGATCAGAGGTGACACAAACTACTGGAGACTGCAGCTCTATTACACAGAACGCCATCATGATTGCGTGTCATTCATCTTTATCAAATTACAAACCAAACATCAAGAGACCTTCACACTACACACGCATAAGAAATGCTGCTCAATCTTATTATGTCTAAATATACGAGGATACATTACAATCTACAATAGGATTAATTCAGAGACATGTTGTCCTTGCAGGAATTAAATTATAAATTGTATCATGATATCAGCTGATGTTTAGAAAGCTAAGAATATATCATCTGCTTTTGTCAGAGGCTCAGATCACAGAGGCATTATGGGATACTGTAACCATGTAGTGTAGGAGGGCAGTTGTTTCCTGATCCTGTTGTGCTCAAGGGGTGTCTTTGGCAATGTGGGCAGCCGGCCTCAGACTACTGCAAAAAACAAACACCTCAAAGGTCACGGCTGTCTGACACAAACAACCCTCGTAAACTCTGGACCCCTCATGCTATGAGGATGTACAAACAAAATAAACACTTAACTCAAGAATGATTTATACATGGCATATTTATGCATACTCGAACACAGTGTCTCCTGTATGGGATTAGATAAGAGAATATAAACCTTCAGACAGCCCCAATACTAATTTTCTTCCCATTTATTTTTTATTAATTAACCACTTCTCAGAATTTAGTTTTTTTTTAGCACTTTAATAAAGTTACAATGATTTTGGCACAAATGTAGGTGTATTACCATATTATTGCACAGACCAAAATTGATAATATCATGTACACAATCTTGCAAAATAGAATTATATTGATTTATGGGCATATTACTATTGATATATGGCCTTCATATTTAAAATACAGTCTGAATTCAATTAGATTGTTACCTCAAACAACAGGCAAGGTTTAATAAGCAAAAAATTGCTGCATGAGAAGGTAAAGTAATATGTATTATCTACAGTATTTCTCGGTTATCCTGTCTAAGAAGTACTGAGAAAAGCACAGCTGATTTGAAACAGGTACAAATATGTTTTTGAGCTCCCTTTGGAATGTCTTTGAAATATAGAGTCTCTGGTCACTGTAATCTACACAAGATCTCTATGTTCCAGTGGGCTCAGAACCAGATGAGATCTCTCGGCAACAACCTGGGACAAGTTCAAAAGGACAAAGTCATGAAACGCATTACTGCTCATTAAACATGTATTGGTAACAGGTGGGTCAAAAACTCCACAGAACGGTAACTTAGCACACGACAACCTATTCCATCTCATTCCATGTCTAACTGATAAGTTAGGGGGCTCAACATCTCTTAGCATAATTGAAATTTAAGTGTGCCTCCGCACTGGGTAAATGTGGTTGTGAGATTGCCATTTTACATGCTGTAATTATATGTTTCAGACATAACTGTCCAGTCAGTAACCGTCTTTAGATTTCATAGCTTCCATATGCCTTGAAGAGACGGGTGCCACTGACATTCCTGCGCTCCAGTGGCTATACTGACTGGGCCTTTTCCAAAAATGTTACTGTTGAAGTGAAGATCAGCACTTCCAAAGTTCTTAAAGTTGTTATAATTAGCCCTTTGTAACCAAGTTCAGCCAGCAGCTGACAAATTAAAGACAGATGTGAATGGATGTGTGGTTGTGTAAGTCAGTGTGTCCAGAGGCATTAGAACATTTACCTTTGTATGAGCTAAGTCTCATTTAACCTTTAAAGCTGCATGTAAGACATGTCATTAAACAAATGCTCTCTTTTACTAGACCAATACAGAGGGGTAAATGATCTGATCTAATAAGCGTTTATACTTCATAAGCAAACAAACTTCTAACTGATCATGTTCTTCATAGAGCTCTAATTAAAGAGTGTCATAGGGTGGCATGCAAGCATAAATGTGATTGAAACCACAAGCGTGCTTAAAGAATAACTGGAATGAAGCCATAACGGAGAAAACATCTCAAGAGGAGAAGTAAACAACTTTGTTCCGCAGCCGTAATCTCTGTAGCTCTAATGATGCCGGCGCGTGCAGCATAGTTAGGGGTGTTTCCTCCAGAGGCAGACACCAGGATCCATGTGTCCCGGGCCACACTTGACCCAGCACGTCAGAGTATGTACTGCCCCCCTCAACCATTGGCACACAAAGGCGACATTGTACCCCACAATGCAGGTCAGCCTCTCCTTCCCAGCCTGGGATGGCTCTTGTTCACTGGCCTCTGACAGATTAGGACAACTGGTCTGTCCTTCTATGCGAGAGAGTCAGCTTTAGTAGGGAATTCAGTATTGCATTGCAAATGCTTCTCCATTTCCTGGACAAATTTCTTTGACTCCAAATTTCTATGACTTTTCACTACTGCCAAAAGTTTACCAAATGTAGGAACTCATGAAATGTATCAAATTTTATGTGCATGGCATTTACTGATAAAAAAAAAAAAGCAATTATGTTTCGCATATAATTACCAACCGTTCAAAAGTTTGAGGCCAGCAAGTTTTTTTTAATTATAAATACAAAAAAATGAGTCAAAAGAATAAAAACAAAAAATATTTCAAATAAATGCTCTTTACTTAACTTTTTTTTCTCAGTTCACACACAAATATATTAGACATCATAAACGTTGATAATAACAATAATAAAATATGGGGGCAGCCGTGGCCTAATGGTTAGTAGCTGGGCTTGTAATCGAAAGGTCACGGGTTCGAGTCCCAGGTCCGGCAGGGATTGAAGGTGGAGGGAGTGAATAACCAGCGCTGTCTCCACCCTCAATACCATGACTGAGGTGAGACCCTTGAGCAAGGCACCGTTCCCCTAACTGCTACCCGGGCGCCACAGCGATAGCGATATGGCTGCCCACTGTTCACGGTGTGTGTGTGTGTGTGTGCGTGTTTGATCACTTCTCACTACTGTGTGTGAGCACAAATTCTGAGTATGGGCCACCATACTTGGCCACATGTCACGTATTTCCTTTTTTTTTTTTTTTTTTTTTTTTTTAAAAAGCTTATTGAACAGCAAAAAAAGCATATCAGGATGATTTCTGAAGGACGCTGAATAATATATGGAGTAATGGCTCCTAAAAATTCCGCTTCGCCATCAAACAAATAAATTGGCCTACATTTTAAAAAAGTTGTGCATATTCCATTGAACGAAATTACCACTGTATGTAAGATTGTTTTCATCACAAATGCTCTGGCAATTAATTATATATTCCAAGTGCAGAATCGGAGCAGCCTACTTACAAATCTCATATTATGGCTACATTTATTAAACCATTGTCCGAACTACTTTTGCTGTTCATTGATTGTATAAACATTTAAAAAAACAGACACCTTTAAAACACCTTTCTAGTGAAAATTAAAGTGAGAGTTAAAAGATTAAATGGATCAGTTTTAAACGGAACACACATCACTGCCAAATGCAATCTTAATCTGAGACACACAGTTGCCCACTTCAATATCCAACTGCCCCAGATTTACTAAGAGATGACTTAAAGATTATGACAGAATTACGTTTGACTGAATTAGAGAATTACATCTCCTGGTCTTGCCTCACAATCAACCATAACCTACTGTATCTGCTTCATTGAGAAGAGATCCAGTTAGAAAACACAGGAAGTAATAAAAAAAGCTTCAACTGCTCAAGAACAGGAGCGATGAGGCTTACTTTGAATGATCTCCTGCTGTGATGGACAGAAGCTTAGTATGTCAATGACATATGATAAACAACAGAGCATTGTATCCAAAAGCCTGACTCACTAATTCCTACACTCTTTCAACACATCTAAATTACTTTTGGAGTAACCTTGTAGTTTAGTAGTAGCTGAAGAACATAGCGTCTGGTGGATTCAATCTCTTTAATTTCTCACTAAAATATACACAGATGCACAGCTGGGGCAAGACAAACCCAAGCCTACCGCAGTGAAATACGAAAAAATGCAGCCCTTTTTACTTTCCGTTCTCTGGGCTTATCTGAAAACACCAGATGTGGTGGAGAAAATTAATTTATCTCTCAGAGTAGAAAAACAAACTGAAATTTAATAGATACCACTGGAAATAGTGACCATTCCAGCTCTGCCGCTCTACATCACATTATACTATGAAACACAAAGTACAGCCAATAGCATTAAAGGTTGGCTGAAACTGGTAGCAAGTACAAATTCTGCTTTAGGGTTTAGGAAATCTTGAACTACTAAAAAACAGCAAAAAAATTTATTAAGTTCAAATAGTTTTCAGTTTACACATCTGTTATGCTACCTTTACACTAGTGCATTATTATTTATTCTTACAATAGCCTTATAATTTTTTTCCCCTCTGAAAATGTGTCTTTAAATTCTTTTAAGGCATAAAACATGTGTCTTTTAATTAATGAAGATTTCATTTTATTTTTGGAAAATAAAAGGGAAATTTATATTACAGTTTAAAACACTGAAGAAATAGCCTATTATGTACATTCTACTGAACATTAGTAATATATTTCTGCTGCCATGTCCAAACCGAACTTTTATTTTGACGGCTTGCCATGAATACCGTTACAGTTCTGTGCGTACATGATATGACGATAGATTTACTCAAATGAAAAACGGTCAAATGCTCTTGAAGTAACCCTCGGAGCAGTTCTGGAGATGTTATTTATGTAGCGTACTGTGTTTATGTTCTCACTTAATGAGACGCAAGACGTTAAGATCACCGGAAGCGTCACGCGCAGGTCAGTGTGCTAGTAAACAAAAGCGCGCATCTGCACCATACATCAACACAGAGACACGCAGAATTCATCTTTCTGCAGTTAAATATTGACAAATACTATTGAAAGTGGAAGTGTGCTCACTTGTGTGTGTGTGTGTGTATGTGTGTGTGTGTGTGTTTGTGGCAAAACTGCGCCATGCGCCATACAGTAGGCTCAACTTAATGTAGAGACAGAAATGACGTGCAGTCCTGTAAATGAATACAAATAACATAAGGCTATTTTACTGGTCAAACACATTGGCTAGTGCTGCAGTCTTTTTGGCTCACTGAAATTGTTGAGATTAACCCCTTTAGGTATCGAAATTGGGTACCGAACAATGAGACGTTTTTTTGATACTCGGTTGTATTGAGGCAATTCGGTCTGTACCTAAAAAGCTTCGAACTCGATACCCAGCCCTAATAGCAAGTGCTGAACAAAGACTGAAAACAACATGCCCCATTTATTTTTGCTGCAAAAAATTCTCTGTGGAAATGCAGGAATCAAAAATGTTTTTTCTGTAACACTTGGAGACACTCAGACAGCTCATCAGACTGAATATTTGTTATGGTCTTACCTTGAAGCATGCATCTGTAGGCCGATTCAGAAATGGCGTAGATATGAGGTGGCATTTCATGCCTCTTCTTGCCCCTGTACATCTCGATGATGTTCTCTGAGTATATGGGGAGGTTTTTGTATGGGTTTATGACCACACAGAAGAGTCCTGAGTATGTCTGCACAGAAGACATTCAAAAAAAGGGTGGAAAGAAAATTAACACTTAATTAGTGGTCAACACCGATGTGGGTTTTAAAAGAAGCTAGACAAACAGCATCAATATAGAATATATACATACAAATATACATTTGAGAAAAATCAAACAAAACACACTGAGCACATGCAAGTATTCATAATCGAAGCCCGCCACTTAACAAATTCCAACATTTTCAAAAAAAATAAATAAATAATGGAAAAGTCTTTGTCTCATATCCTGTAAAGTATATTGCTGATATTAGGCATTTTCCAAACTATCGGTATCTATATTTATAACGGCAGATAAACGAATATTTAAAAAAATAAAATAAAAACAGACAAAACACCCTTCAACCATGTCATGAGTGTTGGCGTTGTATAGTTTGTCCACCAGAGGGCACTCTATACCGTCCCTGTTGGTAACACTCGTGTATAACACGCCACACATCCTGCAACCTGCTGATCCAGCCAGAGTCGGGCAGAGAGAACCAGTTATCCACGAGTGACATCATCGGTGAAGTGTGTTCAAGGTGAGTTGGTCACGAGACATACATTGCTTGAATAACAATTGAAAGAACATCCCCATCAGCTCTCTTAACTCAAATAAGCATGACAAAATTTGTGACTATCATGACATGTACAGTTTTGCTGTTGTTAAATAAGCCGAGAGTGAAGCGGAATTAGCTCGTAAATAAAAGCTCATAAATAACTACAAATAACTAATGTTACGGAAATCTGTTAATGTTTTGTTGCGCGTTTCTGAAATGTAAAAAAAAAAATTATAAAAATATTGGACCGATATATCGGATTTTAAAACCAACAAATATTTGTATCAGTATCTGCCTTAAAAATCCTTTATCGATCGGGCTCTACTGTAAAGCTATGCTTCTATCTTTATCTTGTTTATTGGTGCATGATCATTCAGAGATTTCTGAAACAGAATACAGAGTAACTTGTAATATATCCTAAAATTATAGTTTTTCCCCATTCATACAGACCTCTTAAAACACACCAATTAAGAGCATCACGCTGTATAACAGAACATCTCAAAATAAAGATAATATTATGTTTATTGATTGGATACAATTTAAGCTTTAATTTAAAGAAGTTTGAATTAATTACTACATATTTTTCTATGAATTATGTTGAGACAGGTGTCAATAAAATAAAAATAGAACATGTGATATTTTGCCAGTTGCATATCAGTAATTTTAGCAAATCATTAATTGTGCTCAACCATTTTGGTGGCAGAGGCTGATATCACAGAAAGCAGGTTGGCCTTTAGTATGCATACATTTCTGCAATAGGTTTGTTTTTATATATTTACTAAGTTAATTAGAAATAAAAAAACAAACTGAACACATTTAGGGAAAAAATAATCTGAACATAAACACATATACATATATACACACATATATTTTTAAAAAATTAACAAAATTAACAATCGGTACATTACATTTCAGTAGGTAATATTGGCCATTGGGATACTTCAGTGGACTGCTAAAAATAACGTAATGATATAAATCTACGCATTATAAATTCACGGCTTAGTTCACACTGCAGGCTGTGTCGCATTACATGTGATTTTTACGTCACGGAAATGCAACAGGCATCACAATTTTGCACTGGAGGAGGCGGGAAGAAAATAAAATCACAACGGCAGACAATAGTGATGTAGGTGGTCAGTGGAAGGATAGTTAAAAAACGCTAAAAGCATACTAAGACAAGCAGCATCCATTTTTATTTCTGCAAACACAGTGCGCTGCGTCTGACGTCACGTCGTCTTCTGCGCATGCGGGTCACTTCTGGGCTGTACACATGAGGGTTCACACATGAGACTCATGGCAGTTGCATTTAAATGACAATGTGAACAGCAGTGCAAAAAAAAATTTTAAAAATCCGATCTGAGCATTAAGACCTACAGTGTGAACTAAGCCTAAGATCTTTTTTCAAGCAGGGACGATGAAAACTTCTCACATGAAGCATATGTGGAACAGAATGAAGGTGTTTCTCTTGAGAAATGCTGGCATGCTTTCCCTGCTAGTGCAGCTGTCCTGCAGCGAGGCTGCACTTCATTACAGAACACATTTACAAGATATTAGCCCTGTCTTTCAAGGGGTTCTATATACGAGGCTATAACTGAGAGCAACCTGTGCTTGTTTGGCCACTGCTGGGTGATCCAGACACATGGTGAGGGGGCAAGTCAGGGGAGAGGTAATCCCTGTCTGCCTGCTGAAGGGTCCTTCTATTAGCGGACATATATACAGTATATGGGTGTGGAGGAGTTTTGGGGGTGCATTGAGGACAGATCTGTCTACAACCCACTCCTAACTCCCCACTAAATAAAGCCATCCTGCCAAACTAGATCGCAAGCCAGAACAATAGACTTGGGACTCAGGAGACTTGTGGCTGGAAAGTTGTTTCTCTCCATCATCACTCAATGTTTGTCAGCTACATATGGAAGAAAACAGCTTCCAATCTCAGCTATGCACAACGGCAATCATAAACAATTTAACATCCTACACTGAATAAATATAAAGCACTGCGCCAGTTATGAGTCAGTTCCAAAGACCAAATAATTTGCCAGTTTATGGTTCTCTTATTTATTTTATTATTTATTTTTGCAGAGTATTCATCATTTTATGAAATGCCATATATCTAAGAAATGCATTTGATCAATTATGACTTTATACTAGGGCTGGTCCGAATACCTTTAGAGTAAAACAAGGTGAAATACGCTAACAGAACAAGGCCATTAACATTAGGCTGGCTAGGCTTTAAACTTTAAAAGTCTTTTAAATAATAAAAAAAGGTAGTGAAGCTACCAAATGTACCTACACTGTTTTATTTACCTCTTTATTTTCATCTTATTTACAAAGTAGCCATCTTTTGAGAAAATGCGACGTGAATGAAGTGGCCGGAACGCAAAGAAGGTGTCGAATATTCTGGTCCAGCCCTACTTTAAAACAGACTACTGTAATTTGACAGAGGTTCTTAAGATTGACCAATTTTTCAGGCGACCCAAACCACACACACAAGTTAGCTTTGAGTATCTGTGTATAATTCTATAATGTAATTCCCAAAAAATTATTTGTCAACTGATTGTTCTGCATCTCTCATATTATGCAAGAAGCCTCTCATCAAAACACCAAAACTGTATAGCCTAATATCCAAGGATACTACAACGGTCTTTCATTTAATCCTAACAACGGAGCAAAACAATCTACAACTACATAGCAAGTTTGCAGTTGACTGTAAGATACTGTTAGAGCTGGGCTTATGCAGAAGAAATAAAATTCAGCACAGTACACCAAAGAGAAAGAAAGTCTGGCATTTCACTGAAAGATCAAGGTGTGGTACTTCGATTACAAATTACAATCTCAAAAAAAAGTGTTTTAAAGCCAAAGAAAAAGCGAACTGGAAAATATTTGTTTAAACAAATCCATAAAGAGAAATCCGTTGTCATCGCCATCGTGCTATTCAAGAACAGAGGGGCGTGGGAAGGCAGAGAGGAACGCAGCAACTCCACGGCTCTGCCCACACAGCAGATATAAGAGCACATACCACACACCAGCCTGAGGTCTGGTCACCAGCCACGCACACGGAGTAGAATATACAACCTTTAAGTAAATATGTAACATTTGCTTCTATTTTGCGAGTTATATTTCTTCAAACATAAACAGTAACAAGGAAGCCGAGAAATCTGAGGAATGCAGGTGCTATCAACAATCAGTCTGACATCTCACAGATATTAGAAGCCAGCAGCAGCAGCTCGATGCCAAACACAAAAGTCCTGTTATAAAACATCAGGTTTTACTAGGCCAAGCATGGGCCTCTACAGCTAATTACTGTATGTAGCCTATAAGATGGGAGCACGGCAACCACAAGGAACCAGAGGCTTAAACCCCAAAAAATGCAGGGGACTAGGCTTACAATCCAGCCTGACTGTTTTCCACTAAGTGGGTATGGGAGAGTGGTCTGCAATCTCTCATCATTGTGTAAAATGACAACAGTGCCCGCTTTCATAACATCTGAAGTGCGGCCAATGGAAAAGATCGGTTACCGACAACCTGGAAAAGCTTTCAATGATGGGGAATGAAAAGCGACAAACAATAAAAAATGAGAAAAATGATAAACTCCCTTCACTGTTTTAAAGGATGTAGTCTAACTGGGTGGTAATATCAACAGAAGTGTGAAGACAAGTAGCTGCTCTCATTGAGATTTCATAATGACCTCACAGCAGCTCCTTAAACACTTGAGGAATGGAGGAAATGATGGGGCTACACCTCCAAACAGCTTGCTTCACACTCTCTTTCTCTCTCTTGAATAATAAAAGTCCCTTGGATCCTCTCTCCGAGTGCATGCTATAAAATGGGTCAAGATCACAAGGTAAGATGAACGCTCCCTACAAGAGCTGCAACAGCTATCAATAAAATTGATAATGACAACAAACAACAAAGAATTTAATTAGCAACTAATATGCACACATGCACAAAAAAAGTGATAGAGAATAACATTTCTATGAACAGAATCTATCTGCAACATAACAGAAGAAACAGACTGCGTAGCTATGGGGGGGTGGGGGAATGTACAAACGAAGTGATCCCAAACCTGAGAATGCTTAATATTGTACTCTTTTTAAAAAAACTGAAAACATATCATTTGATATATTCATTCACTTTATTTGTATGCTGAAATTAACGAGGAACATCTTTAGATCAATCAATAATCCAAAAATTAATTAGTTGCTGCCCTACTCATGCATACCTGCAAAAACCAAGGTATAAAAGTCTTGTAAACTTGAAAGCAAATGTATAATCACACTTACGTAGATGAGCCCAGAGTAGTAGCGATCTTTCAGGTTGTGTAAAACAGACGCCTCATTCAGGCAGGTGAGTTCTGCCATGTCCTCCACTTTGCTGAACTTGGGCGGGTTCATCTTCTGGATGTCATCTTTGTTTACCATGGCCTTCTTGCCATTTTCAGCCAGCTCAACGAGCACCTCCTCTCCACGTTCCTCTCGGATGCTGGCCGCCTCGAACCCATGCCGTTCAGAAGGAACCCACACCAGCTTTTTGGCCGTCCAGTCTGCCTGGGAAGCTGGGTTGTAGACCACGGCCCGATCCACAAAGAGGTACCGCTCAGGGTCCTCTTGCCCGCTCCGCTGCGCCATCTCCGGCATGAGGAACTAAAAATAGGCCACCTGGAAAAATTATGGAAAAGCAGAGATTCACTTAGAATTTATGTGCTTATATTGTTGACACAGCAACGGCAAAAGAGTATAAAGAGTCAAATATTTCATAGGTTTCACAAGGATTTAGCAGAGAATGTTGCAGTCACTATGCAGAATTCACTTCATCTGTATTCTATGGTTAGCCTAACAGTCCCTATTGTAATAATAAAACAGCTGTAGAAGTTATTTTTGCATACATTCATTAAATACAAAAACATTACTACTGTGTGAATTTATCTCTCACACCTCACTAGCCCACTAGTTAGTTGATCAATATTCATCAAATACTGTATTTTTGGAACATACAGCTGAACAAAGTTCATATCGTCATGAATCAGCTGCATGTAAAACATTGTCTGAATCAGTTTAGGTAATGCAAGTTTAATACGGATCACCTCCAGTGGCCTTTCACAGTCGCATTAACAAAAAAACAACCCAGTAACAGCAAGAGCCAGATGGTCTCGGTCTACTCTGGCCTGTAACTGGACTAAGACTTACTGTATTTTTCACAGAGAAAAAAAAAATACGGCTAAAATAAGACAAGCAGGGCAAAAAATGGGTCATGCCTGTTGGAGCCATACGCGTGATGAATCCCTGGTAACGTTAACGTTAAACTGAAGCGGGCCGGACAGTCCTTCAAAATGTATTCAATGATAAGCCACCTCAAAAATACCTTTCTAACGTTCACTGACTGACACTGACCGAATAACGTTACATTTTAAATGACCGACAAATATGCACCATCCGTACGCATACAAATAAAGCGACGAGGTGACCGTTAACTGAGATAACACGAGCTGAAGTTCGTGCCTGCAAACCGGGAGCTGCACGCGACTCCTCCTCATCACCATCTCCCGTTATACGGCCCGTGGCGAGGCGGACAAACGTTTTATAAATGCATTATCCGACATATGGTGCTCAGGGCTGCCCAAAGGCAAAGGATTGTTTAATTTGGAAATGTATTTATCTGCTTAAAAGAACCGCAATAACAAACTCGCTAACGCGGGCTAGCGCTAGCTCTCCCCGCTGCTTGAAAAGTAATGCGAAAATAATCCGTTATACGGCAACGGGAAAAAACGGGACAAAATGAAAAGACGTATGGACTTACCACGGGCTGTCAGCTATGAGACCTACGTGCACGAAGAGATGAATGAGTCGCTATCCAGCGCGTCCAGTTTTTATAATCCAGTTCTTTTGAAAGTCGGCCAAATATTCCCTTGTTTCGCTCCTCTGCACTGATGCCACCGTCCGCAACCCTGCTTCTCTGAACTCCTCAACCGAACTCAGCATCGCACTCTCTTGCGCCCGCCTCTCAGTCGCCCTCTGGTCACACCCACCGGCGCCCTAATGGAACGGGGATTGGATTGTAACGGGCCTTGACCACAAGCTATTGGTGTGTTAAACATTACACCCCCCCTCTCAACAAAAAGTGATTGTTCATGCAGGCTTTCTTCTATCTAGCGGGAGCTGGATCTATAGAACTACATTGGTTGCAAGGCCGTGAGAGTGAAATAATGACTATCTTTTTAATAGATGCACAAGTACATCTATAAAAACGAAAAACTAAAAAAAATAAAAAATTATTAATTAAAATTTGAATGTGTAAAAACGGAAAATAATGCTAAATAATATGTCATATATTACATAAATAATATGTAATAATATCGTTTACAACCTTGAGGGAATTACTACATTTTCTGGTGATGTTCAAACTCATTTTCGAGTCGATTCTTTTGATCGGTTCGCTTCAGAGAACCGTTTTTAAACAATTCAGCAATTTACGTGACGTAATCACCTGTCACCCCGGCATCCCATTAAATACACTCAGTTTTTTTACGTTAATTATTTTTATTTTATGTATTTATTTAGTGTCTGTTTCGTATGTGTGCTAATAAAAATATATTAATAAAATAAAGCTGTACATGTTTTTCTAGTACGCTGAAACTTTTCGACACATGTTGTTGTTTCGGAACTTGTGCTATGAAAAATGCTAAATTGTTTTGCATATCAATGTAAATGATTAGTTGTACAATAGTTTATTAACTAAGTTCACGTAAGTGGGTGACATTTTAGTTATTGTTAGTTTACAGTAATGTTATTATCGTGGATGACTGTGCCTGGTCTTTGACGTTTATTGATTTTTAACATGTTTCAGTCTCTCTGGTAAACGGAGACTTTAACCAATCATCTGAATTAACTTAAAGGGATATGAGTCTAGGCCGCACAGCGCCCTCTGTTGCCATATATAAAAATAAACCCTACTTTTCCATTAAAACGTTCAACTTCTCCCTACTGGAGATAGAAACAAAGCGGTAGACATATAATTATCTAGTTTAAATATAGTACATCGACAAAAATCCTTAAAAATGTTCCTGTTATTTAACGTACTGTGCTTCAAATTTCTAAATGACTTGCTCATTACGAACATAGAACCCAAATTAGCCAACCCTATAGTACACCATATAAGGCGGCTTGGCATAAAGGGTGTGCATTCTTCCAATTAATGATGACAATCTTAAAGAAAATATATTCAAACTTATGTTTTATTTCATTAGTTGTAAAATAGTCCCATATGATGATTCGTACTACAAAAACAAGATCGTGTCAAATCCAAACTTCCAGCCTTCTCTGCCACACAAACCTTTACTATCTGCAAACAGAACAAGTCACAATAACCAACATTTTAAACCAGCCTCAAGTAGGTCCCAAATAATAGGACTGATCCACAAATGCTCTAGAGCCACTTCCCATCACCTTTCCTGAAATAACTGCACCGACTGGATTGTAAAATGACACCTGGAAAGCTTCTCAATCCAGTCCGACCCTAGTTTTGATCAGGGGAGTTTCTAGGGTCAGAAGCGATAAGGGGCTTTAGCCCCTAAGAAGTACCCCCCCACACACACATGTAGTGCAACATATTCCAAAAGATCAGGGGCTTTTGACAAAACATCAGGGGCTTAAGCCCCCAAAGCCCCCCCCTCGC
>JAUCMS010000105.1:2999083-3011052 GCA_032357445.1 Enteromius radiatus | reverse complement strand
AAAATGTCTAGCGCTTATTATCGTTATTAAAATAAAATAAATCGCGATTCGATATTATATCGTTTATCGGCCCAGCCCTATTTGAGATCATTAAGAAATTCAATATTAGGGATTGATTTATACCGTTGCTGATCTGTAGGGTTCTGGATAATGGTCTTTTCTCCATCAATAACATGTTGCTTTAGTTGATGGGACAGCATACCTATCCATGAACAAAAGAAATAAACTGTTAATACTGGCATATGCACATATATGAACAATGGGCAAATCAGTCACCTGCAGGTACTTTCATGTTTGATGTGAGTAAATACAATTAAAAATTGAAACATTGAGCTTTAGTTTATCATAGTTGATGTCCTTTATGTATGCGTGTTGTTGATCAATGTTTATACATAAATCTATTCACCATATTAGGCGATCTTGGATTAAATGACTTGATTCATATGGGTTACTCTTAAAATCGCTTCATAAAATCTTAAATGAATCAATTTAGGTTCCAAGGACTTTCAAAGTAGGGACAGAATGCTCTTGGGTTTCATTAAAAATAACTTTTTATATTTCACAAAATTTAACACGATAGACATTAAGATATTTGTGTGTGAACTGTCCCTTTAAAACAAATACCAGTTACAAAACAGGTGCCATTTGTGTGCAAATAATGAGTTTTCATTTTCAGTTTTGCCAAGTAATGAGTTTACCAACCACCACACCTTCAAGCTCCACAATGTTCTCTGGATGGATAATGTTTTAATTGTGGTTGAGCTTTTCCAAACGATATAACAGCCATAACTCACCCTCAATCGGATTGCACTTGAATGACTGAGCAATCTTATTCCAGGCCTCTGTTACTTGAGAGTTCTTGAGAGGTAAATGGGCAGAGGAAAAAAAAGACAGTTCTGAGACATGCTGAACTATTCTGTGCAATCTTGTATTGAGCCGCTTTCAACTAATGTACCTTAACTATTCTCCTCTTTAATTGTGAAGTTTGTACTAACCTGGTTGCCGGGTTTGACGAGACGCAAAGCTGCTTCCGCACACAGGTGTGCTGCTTTGATGACATCTGCCTTTCTTCCTGTCACAGGTGCATCCTGATAGAAATCAAAATCTCATTACAAAACTACAGGATATTCAGCCAGAAAGTTGTGTCAGGGTTTACTGAGGCAACTATTGCGATGCTACTTATCAAATAAAGTGGCATTTTGTTTGGCTTTATTATTATTATTTAGTATTATTAATATTAATATTATTTAGTAGAGAAAAATGGACCAATACGAGCGAAATTAAACTAGTGTAGCCATGTAGAAAACTGTCTGCTTGGGAATTTTCAGATGTTTTAGATCATTAATTGATACAACTGAACAATTAGTAGCAAATTGTCCAGAGAGGTGTGAGTATTATTACAGTATAATTGACCTTTTGCAAAAGCCACACCCCCCTTAGTTACTGTTGCTAGCCCGTCAAGCTTAACGACAACGAAGGACTGTCAACCATAGACAGTAGTAGAAAACATGGCGGGTAGAGGGGTACCTGTCGGAGTCAGTGACTCGTTTTGGAGTAACATACGCTTAATATCCTCCAGGTCGAGGCAAACGGGGTTGCAATATGCAATGGAGGGCTATAGACAAAATCTCAAAATATTATGTAATGGGAGCACCACGACTGTAGAGGCCAAAGCGGTGAGACGCGGTGAGGCTTCCCTCGGCGGATACATGAGCAATGAACAGCCGGTGTTCGTGTGGAGCTCACGGCTCCGAAATCGGCGAAGCAAACTTTTAAATAGGTGCTCTCTTTTTTAATAAACCACAGATTTGTGTTTTAAACAACTACATTCTCGCCTGAAACACTCTTAAAACTTAAAAAAAAGCATTTACATGCACACAAACCTTAGTAGCTCCAATAACAAAGCTATGAGCCACGTTGGAGATGAAGCCATCGACATGTACTCCTAAATCACTGTTGAGAGAAAAGGGAAAATAGGAAAGAAAATACATACAAGTGCAGGGAAACCTGAGCAAAGCCTATGTGCTCTCAGAGAACAATGCAATAAACAGTACAGCTTTGAGCACCTTCAAATAAGCACGATAAAAATGGTCTTTAAAACAAAGTACCAGACCATAAATGTCCTGCGGTAACAGGAAATACATTGACACAGGTTCTATAAGAGATACCAGAACACTTTTTTGTTCCATAGTCTATATAAAAAAACACTAAAATAGTTATTAAGTGTAATACTAACATGCAACTTTGCATGTGTGGATCACAAAGAAACAAGGGAACAAGCAGGAAGACACAATCGGAAGGGGTAGAGACGGAGAGTGGAGAACACTGCAGACAAGATGGACTTGAGGAAAAGGAGAGGAAGGAAAAGACATGGGGAGGTTAGACAGACGCAGACGAACTGGAGAGGGGAGTTTGCCTACATTTTGACCAAATCTCCATCTTTCAGCGTGTAGTCTGGGTCGCTCTTCAGGGGAGAGAAGTGGCAGACACAGTTATTGACTGACACACTGGTGGGGAACGCAATGCCTGCAAGAAAGGACAACCACCAATCCTCAACAAAAAAGACCTTCTGCATAATGAGTGAGGAAAGAGATATTTCAAACGAGGCCTGCAGATTTCTCTGGAGGAGTTTAAATCTGAACAGGCTCAATTTAAAGTCCACTCGCTCTCTTACGAATCAAGGATTTAGCCACGTCTGCATTTCTGTCTCACCTTTCTTCATGTCCTTCTCCTTCTTAAAGATCTTCCCTGTCTCTGCCATGATGAAAGCGTCTCCTTTCTCACAGAGGCTGAGAACAGAAACTCCTGGTTTGGCTGCATCGATGACGACCCTCAGGGCCTCTATAAAAAAAGAGAGAGAAGAACAAGATCAATATTTATGGACAATAAAGTTCATTATCTATTGTCTACAGGGTTTTGATGTTAGGCGTCACTTTCACACCAAGCAGCTTTCTGTTGGTCGGCATGTGAATGTTCTCAACCAACCTGAAACCCTTGCAAAATCTGTATGGGAGAATCTTTTGAGCTTCCAGATCACATGGATTGCTATTGAAATGACCCGACTTCATCTGTGAAACTTTGCAAAGTGCCGGCATCTTCAAAATGTCATTCAGAAAACCGAAAGGAGTAATACACCCACTAAATGAAAGTCTGACTAATAACATAATTGGTCTTGGTCATCTAAATAAATAAGCTTTTAAAAGGGCGAAGCAACATTTATAGTATGTTTTATTGCTGATGTCAAAGGCTGTGCATTAATTCAAACTCAACTGTATTTCTGTGCAAAATTATTGCTCGCTTGTTAGAAACCATAATCAAAAAAACATTAAACAAGGCTTGCATTGAGAATAAACATGCTTTGTGCACATAACAATAGCTAAATTTGAAATGGCACACTTCCTTGCTTTACAGTATGCAAAAGGCATCTATATTCATAGTATTCATAAAACAAACAAAGAGACTAATATTTCCAACTTTACTACACCATGAGGTCAGGGGAGAGCATTGGTAAATTCCCCTGAAGTTAAGCAAATGATTTTTATGTTTTTGGTTAAAAGTTTATTAACATACTATGTGTGTACTGTGCATATTTGAGAACATATTTCACCTTAATATATACATGTGTGCATTTTTATATTTATTTATTTATTTATTTATTTATATATATATATATATATATATATATATATATATAGAGAGAGAGAGAGAGAGAGAGAGAGAGAGAGAGAGAGTTATAATTTAGTCAATTATTTATGTTTAATAATTATGCATGCATACTCAATTCATACTACAGAACATTTTTTATGGTTGAAAAATTCTTGTTTAAAGTGCCACCTACACACAGAGTGTGCCATTTTGAATGCAGCTAATGTTTTGCACATTGATCATTGCCTGTTGAGAGAATGAAACCACATAAATTCAAGTGGCATTTAAGGAGTGGTGTCACTAAACTTCAAGCACGCTAAATTTCCTCGGACACTACAGCAGTTGTCTTCATCGAATGTGTGTCTTATAGGTCATGCTGTGAAGCATCAATCTTCTATTGGTCACACATCTTCATGTGACATAAGCTCAGAGTTCAGAATACAGCAAAATGCTAAACTTCTTCACACGTGTTGTGTTTAGAAGCTCCAGGCAGAAAATGTATTTTGACACCCATTTAGAAACCATAATGGTGTAACAAACACTTCTTAATATTAGATTTTAGTGCAAACTTTTGTTTAAAAAACTAAATTGAAACACGGTTGTGAAAGAAAACCAGATGAAGATCACCGATTACATAGATATGCAAATAGCAGGTGCCTGAACGTATATGAAGGGGGGGGGGGGGAACTTTCTCTTATATACACTCAAGAATGAAGTTTGAAACAACTTTGTGGCATGACTAAAAGTACAAAACTGGGAATCACTAGAGTTCAGATTACAGCACGAGCATTCACCGTGCAGAACAGACAATGCTCTGCACTGATAATATCAAGCAGCATCACCTCACCAGCTAAAGTTCACCTCCATGCTGTTCACTACCTGTAGGAGTAACGCTGACAGATGGGATGTGAAAGCTCTCAGGTCATTGATCTGCCACAGCAAGGCAGCAGTGGACATATTCATTCAGACAGCTCACTAATAGCCCATGTCTTTGAGGACTAACCTCTATACCAGCTGGCAATGCCAAAGCCACAAGTGTCCACTGACATGCACTGAGGGCTAATGCTAGCTAGCATTAGCGCCAGAATGAGTCCCCTCCATTCTGTAGGACTGCAAAAAAAAGTGTACATGCTTTACAGGCAAGTACAAGAGGAGCAGGCATGCATTTCACAGGAGTCTCATGTGGCTGTATGTTGCGTAAGGCCAGTGCGCTGGGATCTCGTGTTCCACGCCGCTCATCGCGTCCTAACACATGGCATACGTGAGAAAGCAGCGTGGAGGCCCGTGTCACCGACTCTACACCTCCAACATTCAAACGTCAAACTCACGGTTGGCGATGTCACCGCCCATCTTGTACTTGGTCACGACCAAGTCCTCGGCGATGGTCTGCTCTTGCTGCTCGTCGTCGGACATCGTTGCACCGGCTTCCGAAGCGTCTCTCTGGCTGTACGATGAGCGGACAGCAAAAATCAGTCACGCTACCACCAGGCGGCTCGCCGACCGTCCCGCTCCGCCCACGGCCTCCACGCACAGCGTAGCCACGCCTACTACGCAGCAACGTCACAGGTGTCGTCAAATACGATGGCGCCAAAACCAACCGAGGCTTTTGGATGTTTTCCAAAAAAGGCAAAGTAGACAAATTTACAACACAGATTGCTTTAAAGCATCTGGCTGTACTGAAAATATCTGACTTTTATCTGACCTTTTCAAATAAAAATCAACCACAATAATTCAAAGCAGCACATGTTGAAAATAATAATTGGCTAATAATAATAGCTTACAATTTATATGGTGCAAAATAATATTAATATTATTAAAATATACTAATTTATATATAATTTAAATATATTATAAATAAAAATAGAATGATAAACTTTAATACTTAAAGTATTAAAATAAAATCTTAGTTTTTTAAAAAACAATAACTACAAATTTAATTATTAAATATCAAAATATTACATTAATACAAAATAAACATTAATAACAATAAGGTTAAATTGTAAGATTTTCTGTTTAATTGATAAGAGATCTATTATAATAAATCATAAAAATCACAATAATAAATCATAAAGCAAATTTATAGCTGAACTGTTTGTTCTATTGTAAATCATTTGTAGTCATACAGTCACCTCTGAAAATTAGGTTAGATTCATAGATTCATAACTCACCTACTATGCAGTTCCCCTCCTATAATCATTCAAACACACGCAGATGATCTTCATGGAAAAGGTCTTATTAGTAATAGCTACGTATGTGCTGAGGCACTACTTAATTTTAACAAAACACAAAAAGCTGAAAAAAAAAGGTTTCAAATATTCAGATTTATATAGAAAATTTTATTGAAAGTGTAAGATAAAAGAAAAAAAACTGTTACAAAGTAGAGAAAATACTTTAGTTTGATATGTGTGTACAAAACTACAGTTTTGTTATAAAAGCTTGTTTACTGGCCATTTCATTTGAAACATAACACAAGTACTTCATTAGGATTTGTTCAGAAGGCATGCACAACAAACACCTCATAGAAAAACAACTTTAACCAAATTCAATCAATATGCTATTCAAATGACATCCTAATTTCATGAATTCCAAATGTAGATGCATTTTGAAAATTACACTTAAATTGTGATATCATTCGAGTGCAATCTGAACAGATGCACAGTTGTTTGGCAGCTGCTGACTGAATCGGGCACTTCATGAACACACTAAATAACAGATATTTAAGATGAACACTTAAATGCACAAAGAGCAAATTTATGGCTTCACTTGATGAGTACAACAAACATAAACAGTAACCACACACTTACATACATACATATCCAGATGTAAATATCAGTGCATTCAGTGTGTAGCTCATGAATCTGGTCGTTCTGGCACCCCTACCACGTCAGAAAAAGAACAAAGCTGTTCTTCTTTAAATGTATTTTAACCATAATGCCACATTTAAAAAAAAAAAAATACATTTTCCATCAAAATACATTTATTTAGTCAAGATTCCAACAGTTTTTCAGAAGTGCATTATTGAATAATATCCTGAATATTGGTCACAACTTATATTTGTTCTTTCGCATCGAGTTCCTTCACCACGTCTACGTTCGGACAGCATTGGCTTTATGAAACGACCTGCTGTGCCAATAGTCAGGGTTATCAAAAGCTTTATGTTTCATCCCTGCATGTTCTTTTAAATACTCTTCCGGCTCCTTGCACCGGGGTTCATCTGTCAGCCCAACACTATCCTCATCCAGATTCTGGTATTCAGCTGTAGTTGCTCCACCTGCAGCCAATGAGTCCATATCCTCATATTCATACACTTCTCCTTCCCCTTCTATTAACCCCTGAACCATAAGCGAATTCCTCAGCCGAGGCTGGCGGTTAGTGTACTGATAGTCTTCCTCCACATATTCATCCTCATCGTCTTGTGGCGATCTTCTGAGGGGAGGATGGGAAACCGGTCTTGGGAGGTGCAGTTTGATTACCATGTTTGTCGGTGGTCCTGCACCGCCACGGATGTCCATATACTCGTACTGAACCTCCTGGAGATCCAGATCCAGGTCTGCGTACTCCGCTTCACTAGACAGGAAATCCCCGTCGCTGTGACTTCTCTGGTCGGTCGAGGACTGAGAGAGACCGCCGCTGCTTTCCGAGCCCTCAATCGACGATCTCTTGCTGGGTCTGTTGGACGCGAGAGATTTGTGATTGCTGTACAAGCCGGCAGGGTTGAAGGAGGCGCTGCGGTTGCGTGGTGGTCGCTGACTGTAGTCTTTAAGCTGCCCTGGTATATGCCCAAGAGACAGGGTCTGGTTGTTCATATACTCATATTCTTCACCAGCAACACTGTGGGCCTCCAAAAAGTCACCGGAGTGGCCTCTTGAGAGTCTCCTTTGAGTACGCTTTGCACGTGACGATGGGAATAGAAGAGTTTCTACAGAAAATCAAAATACAAGAGATGTGTTTATATTAGCACACATATTTATGAAAGCTGATAAAAAATATGTAAATAAAAATAGCAAATTTAATGTAATTGCAATTTTATTTTAAATATTTTTAAAGTAAGTCTCTTTTGTTCTCAAAGGCTGCAATAATTAAAAAATATAATATATGATACATTTTTGAATGGTAGTGTATTGCCCCTCCCCCCCAGAAAAATAAGCAACAAAAAATATTATGAAATCTTAATAACATTTACGAGAATTGGTTTTCTACTTTATTATATTTTCAAATATAATTTACAAATAAACTAAACAATTAAAAATATAAGATATGTTCAAAAATAGCAAAAAACTGTTTTAACATTAATAAAAAAATAATAAATGCACAGCAAATAAACATATTAGAATGATTTCTGAAGGATCACGTGACACTGTAGACTTCAGTAATGATGCTGAATATTCAGACTTGCATCACAGGAATATACTGGATTTTATAACATAAATAGATCACAGTAACTTAGCAATATTTTACAATATTTACTGTTGTTGCAATATTTTTATTCACATAAATGCAGCCTTGGAGAGCATTAAAAGACGTTTCTCTCACG
Organism: Enteromius radiatus; assembly: GCA_032357445.1. Lineage (NCBI taxonomy): Eukaryota > Metazoa > Chordata > Actinopteri > Cypriniformes > Cyprinidae > Enteromius > Enteromius radiatus. The sequence goes on along the minus strand of JAUCMS010000105.1, from coordinate 3,002,873 downwards.
CTAAAAAAAATAACTGTAAGCTTATATCTCTGAATGTGATTTTATTAGTGCTGTCAAACGATTAATCACGATTCATCTCATTCAAAATAAAAGCTTTTGTTTGCATAATATATGCATATACTGTGTATATTTATTAGCACAAACATACAGCATATATTGTATTTACATTTATATATAATTTGTATTAAACATAAATATATTTAATAATATAAACAACATATTTGTCTTAAATATATACATGCTTGTTTGTATTTATATATTCATAATAAATATGCACAATATACACGCATATATTATGTAAACAAAAACTTGATACGATTAATTGTGATTAATCATTTGACAGTACTACATTTTATATCTATATTTATTTCTTATTAAAACATGATCTCATAAGTATATATATATATTTTTTTTTTTTTTACTGTAAGGCAAAAACGGGCTTCCACAGATCTTGCTTTACAGGACCTTCCAAGGTTCACAGCATTCAAATTTAGCTTGCTCTAAAACACATGCTGCTCTAATTAGCTTATTCTCACCCTTCTCCGGACTTTCACCGAATCCAGGCAGCACGTATCCATTTTGGTCCTCTTCTCCTTGAGTGCCTGTGGAGGTTGTTTCCGGAGGTCCTGATAGGCTGTCCCGCTGTGACATGTAAGCGCTGTCCTCACGATGTGTGACCCTCCTCATGCCAACCATCGAGAAGTCCTCGTTCATTTCCAGCTCCACCGCAGCTCCCCGCCCCTCCGAACTCTCAGAAACAGTGCATCCAGAGTCGAGACGGGATCGAGAGGCCCATCCCGTCTAAATGAAGCGGTATTGTATATTAGGCATATGCTCTTAGATATGTGCATTACTCCTTCAATGTAGTTTTTATGTGGATGTATGATTGAAACCTCACCTGCGCTGAGCTCTCCAGACCAGGTGTCATTGGTAGATATCCAGCAACATTGGATGGAGTCAGACTTGACTGGTGTAACAATAAAAAGAAATGGTTGCTTATTAATTCATTATTCATAGTCTCCACAAATCATCTGAGAATATCACATAAGACAACTTTCAATGTAAATTGAATGTAAAATGCACACTAAATGAACATAAGAGAGGCTTCTTTTAATTATATAAAAAAATCGAACCAACCCCAAATTTTTAAATAGTGAATGATGTGTATTTTTATTTTAAGATGCCTATTTGTCTGTTTTTAAACCTTCACGTAATAATTCTGATCAAAATGATAAAACACACCCGATGTGAATCTATGCGCAATCGAGAGAAACTCCTAGATGGCGTTACGTAGCGTGGCATGTCAGTGGTATCTTCCAAGACTTCATCTTCCTGGTCCTCCAGCGCCCCCCCTAGGATGTCCATCTCAGTTCCTCTCTGATGGGACTCTTCTGAGGCCGGGTCAGGAGCTCTGTACTCCTCCTAGTGGTGGAGAACCAATCAGCAGCAGTCATCAAACCAGTTCCACAACAGTAAACCATGAAGCACTCCTTCAGTTTGACTTACTTTGATGACGAGATATCGGGAGGGGTCTCTGGCCATTCGGGTGAACTCATTGGCTAGCTCTTTAAAAGTTGGCCGAACATTTTCATCAATCATCCAACCTGTCAAAATAAGCCAATAATGATTTATTTTGTCAAATACATTAAAAATCTAAAATAAATAATATGTTAAAAGTGAAAATAAAAATAACTGCTGTAAGTGAACATAGGCTCAACATTATAATGTGCTATAAAATATATCAAATAAAAAGCTAAATTACTAAAACTTTTTATAAACATTTATTTTAAATATCCTACTAAAACACTGCAAATATTTATTTATTTGACATCTGATATGGTATGTTATGCAACCCTAATTTTGATTTGCTAATTTTTCATGCTAACAAAGTATGTTAAGTGTCTACGTAGATGATAGGTGAGATGGGTTCAAGTCCAGAAACATAAGATCATTGCCACTTTGCATTATGGGTTATATGAAGACTCAACTCACATTTGACCATGACCATGTAGACATCGATGGTGCAGATCTGAGGTTGAGAGAGGCGTTCCCCTTTCTCTAACAGATCAGGCACTTCTTGTGGTCGCATAGCAGAGTAAGGCTCTGCCCCATATGACATCATTTCCCAGACTGTCACACCTACAGATTAAGTGACCTCTCATTGAATCACCAGATCCAAAGTGTAGTGTTTTACAGTATCATTTTATTGTGTGACACATGGACTCACCATAGCTCCATACATCACTCTGGTGTGTGTATCTGCGGAACAAAATGCTTTCCAGGGCCATCCACTTAATTGGCGTCTAGAAAAAAAGTCAGAGGCACAGTGTAGTGTAGTGATACTGCTTTGAATGAAGTAGCAGTACATATACACAATCAAACGATTGGAATAATTATGACTTTTTTTCATGTTTTGGGGGGGAAAAGTCTCTTCAAGGCTCAACAAAGCTTAATTTATTTCATTAAAACAGTAAAAATAGTAATATTGTAAAACTATTACAATTTAAATATTTTTAAATGTAATTTCTGTGATGTAAATCATCATCTCTCCAGTGTCATATGATCCTTCAGAAGTCATTCTAATATGCTGATTTGAGCTAAATAGAACTATGTTTTTCTGGATTAAACAGAAGGTTTACAAAACAGACATATTTTATAACATTATAAATGTCTTTACTGTCACTTTTAATCAGTTAAACACTTCCTTGCTGAATAAAATTGTAAAATTTTTTTGTTTTGTTTTGTTTTCTATCCCAAACCTAGTGCATCAGTTTCCGCAAAAAGATTAAGCACAATCAAAATACAATAAAAATAGTTTTTATTGTATTTATTTATTTGTTTTTATGGTATGTAATATTATTTTTAATCAAATAAATGCAGCTTCAGAGTGCATGAGAGACTTCGAGAAACATTAAAATAAGAGACCCTGAAAAAATCTTTATTGTTAAAAAAAATTAAAGTCAGCTTTACTGTACCTTAATTTCATTGAAGAAGTATTTCTTGTCATCAGGGTAGAGGAGGTCAGCGATCCCATAATCGGCGATTTGAACCATAAAGTCGCTCTTGAGCAGGATGTTACGGGCAGCCAGGTTCCTGTGGACCATTCGCTGCTCTTCTAGATAGTACATGCCCTGTGAGGGAGCGAACAATGAAAGACTTTAGTTGTTTAAGTGGGCCTGATATGATCTGAATACCTTGAAATGCACTTTGTGTCCCTCTCACCTTAGCAATCTGCACACACCAGTTGAGCAGCCTCTGAGGGTTCAGGCTGTCTCTGCGCTGCTGGATGTGCTCCAGCAAAGAGCCCTGAGGGCTGAGCTGAGTGACCAGCTGCAGACTGGGCCCGGGACAGATGCCTAAGAGCCGGACTATATATGGGTGGTCCAGACTCCCCATAGCCAACATATGCTGCAGGACAGAGAGCAATCATTCACAATGCCATTTAGTATGTCGGCTGATTCTGAATCTTTTTATGTGGTTGTTTCGTAAAAGATATCACATTTTACATTTACATTTTAGTCATTTAGCAGATGTCTTTATCCAAAGCGACTTACAAATGAGGACAATAGAAGCAATTAAAACCAACAAAAGAGCAACATTCTGACAGAGTAATACAAACTAGTAGTCATCAGTTTGTAAAGGCAATATGAACAAAAAAAATTAAATTAAATTACTTTTTTCAAAAACTTAGACTGTGTACAAGTTGCTCTGTGATAAATTAAATTAAATTAAATTAAATTAAATTAAATTAAATTAAATTAAATTAAATTAAATTAAATTAAATTAAATT
>JAUCMS010000105.1:2972704-2998803 GCA_032357445.1 Enteromius radiatus | reverse complement strand
TAAATTAAATTAAATTAAATTAAATTAAATTAAATTAAATTAAATTAAATTAAATTAAATTAAATTAAATTAAATTTCATTTATCACAGAGCAACTTGTACACAGTCTAAGTTTTTGAAAAAAGTCGGCATTTATTTGATATTTGAGTCAAAACAGGAATATTGTGAAATATTATTACAAATTAAATTTAGTGGTTTCTATTAAAATATTTTTTAAAATGTAATTTATTTATGTGATGGAAAACTGAATTTTTAAGCATCATTACTCCAGTCTTCAGTGTCACATGATCTTTAATATGTTGTTTTTTGGGGGGTTTTTTGCTCAAGAAACACACAAAAAGCAACGTGTGTGTGTGTATCTTACATCTGTAATTTCCTGAAAGGTCTGTCGACCTGTGCGGTCTTGAATAGTCTTGATAGCCACTGGGATCTTTACAGTGTCTCCCTCTGGTATCCAGACCCCCTGTTAAGAAACAAATGAAATACAGTTAAAGTAACAGAGCAAGAGAGTCAAAATAAGAAAGGAAGCATTGTATTATGAGAACACCCGGAGGAAGTGCTTCAGTAAGCGATATGAGCTATTGTCAGGTTTCGGTATGAGCTCATGTAATGACATCAGAGCATCAGAGCGTGTAAATACAGTACCTTGTGTACAGTGCCAAACACTCCAGAGCCGAGTGGTTTGATCTTCCGTAGCTCAGACACCCTCAGAATCCGGGCATGAACCTTCACGCCTTTTTCTCCAGGATCTAGAGGTTCAAAACTCTAAAGCACATTTTTAAAGATTAGAAAACTTCACAACAGTTCAGTTTGCGGGTTCTTATGTGTATGCGCACGCACCTCCCCGCTCTGCAGATATCTCCTCATGGCACGTTTTCTGCGGATGGTCACACTTCTACGGTACAGAACGCTCAGCACAAACACTGAGAACGCGAGCAGCACCCCGAATATAACGCTGAGCACGATCGCGGTCACCGGCAGCCTGAAGCACAAAACACACCGTTACACACTGACAGACAGCTGCAGGCCGTACATCACATCAGCAGGAGGAGAGACCTACCCAGCATCTGACCTGGACGAATCCACACAGTCATTCTGACCTGGACCCAAACATCTGACACACAAAACATACAGGCATCTTTAACTGATGTGCGAAAACATTTATAATAATCAGTAATATTAGGCATTATATTTGGAATGACATAAAGAAAGTAGCACTTTAAATTAATAAAAAAAATCAATACAGCAAAAATGTTTTGAGACATTTGTAATTTTAATAAACAAATGTTTTCTTCTACAAATCTGTTAAACAGCCTAAGCGTTTTCAGCACTAATAACAATATTTCTTGAGAAGCAAATCAGCGTATTAGTATGAACACTAAAGACTGAAGTAATGATGCTGAAAATAAATTGCATATACGTAAACAAAACTATGCAAACATATAGGCTACAATTTAAATAGTTTAAAATAGAAAACAATTAATTGAAATCATTTATTATACGACTTAATTTAAACATTTAATTTATTATTATTATGATTTATATTTATTATTTAAGTTATAGAAATAATGTAAAATATAAATGTTTTCTATTTTGAAAGTATTTTGTCTTGTAAATATAAATATATTTTTTATTTAAATACACTTTAAATATATAGAATTTATTTTATTGTAGTGAAATTTAATTTAAATTTTACTGTATTTCATTAAATGAATGCTGCTTTGCTTAAAATAGAACACATTTCTTTTAAATTTTAACAATATTCTTAAATATTACTGTTTTTACTGATTTTATTTATTCATTTTTATTTTCAATTAATATTTTGTTTGTGTATGTGTAAAATAATTGTACTCTTGATATCCACAAGAGACTTAAAAAAATAAAAGTTGTTCATTTACTGTGTTTTTTTTTTTTTTTTTTTTCTCTGTGCTTTGCATATTAACACTTTATTTGATATAATAAACATATTGCAATTCACTGGACGTTCTGAGCTTCCTCACCCCAGGGTGCAGTTGGCATGGCATGGCTGGCATTTATGCTGGCCGTTGGGGAACTTATAAATGATGAGACCATTCTCCCCCTGAACCCCCTCTGGACATGAGGGCACACAGTAGGGCCCGTCCTGTAAGTGTGCACAGGCTGCACACTCGTCAGCACCCTGCAGGAAAAACAAGACAGAGAGATTATTTAATAAATCAAACAGTCTGTGCAAATAAAGACATTCTATCAGAGAACAATAGGTTACGCACCGGTCCTGAGCAGGTGTGTTTGCTGTCCTGCACCGCACACTCCTGGTGACACGGCATACACTCTCGTTTAGGGCCGGCAAACTCCCGCTTTTCACTGTATAGAGCAACAGAGATCATTCAGGGGTCTGGAAATCTCTTCTTGTAGTCCTCTCAGTACTAAATCATTCTCTGTTTATTTCTCATTCATTATTTCCATATCTACAGAACCCAACACTCACTGGATGTGTCTCAATCCACTCCCTAGTTCACTGGCTAGGGAGTGCATGTTTTGGCATTTTTTTGTCAAAATCATTAGATTGCTCATTATATTAATACACTGGAAATGTCACATTTTTTGCAGTCTTTTAGTCAACATAAAATGCTACTACTAATAGTTACAATTTTAATAATTATATTATGTGGCAATTACTTACTACCCATATAGCATTTAAAGGAACACTCAACCTTTTTTTGAAAATATGTTCACTCTCCAACTTTGAGTTTCACTGTTTTTGAATCTATTCAGCCGATCTCTGGGTCTGGAGGTAACACTTTTAGCATAGCTTAGCATAGCATTACAAGTTAAACTAAAACCGCCAGTAGGTGGCGACAGTCCACAAGTGAGTGAGTGAATCATACAGTTTTTTTCCATAATCACTTGCAATAAATGTAACTTCAATGATGATGCACGTAAATAAAAAAATAATTCATATCCTATACTGACCCTGACAGGAAGTTGCACTGTGGTACACATGTTCCTCCTCTGCTGTAGTTCTTGCAGGAGACACACTGATCGGGCCCCGGACCCCAGCAGCCCTCAGATGAACACAGGGGATCACACACATGCCCTTCTTCAACTACAAAAACACAGCAAGGATGAATATATTGTTAATTAGCAATAATGAATAATCTTCAATATTTTTAGAATGTTTCATGTTCTTTTACTTTCTAATAAGCAACATATTCCAGAGGATTTCTATGCTGGAACCCTCTCCAAGAGAAGTCGTGTCTTTAAATTCATGACACTATCAGAATTAAAGAGACAGTCCACCCAAGCTAGTCATTCAGTCAGCCCATAGTAAACATTTTGATAGTACAGCACATGTACTCACTGCACAGCTCTTGTGGGTGGTTGTCTTTGATGTCGAGGGCTTTCTGGCGACGCCGAGGGCTGCTCCCGAACAGACGGGTCCAGTTCACAGTGTGGTGATAACAGAGCTGCTTGTTTCCAGTGATGTAGATGCCTCCGTCTCCGATCCGTTTCAGTGAGCGAAGGCCCAGGGACTTCAGTGAAGGAATCTTCATCACCAAAAGTGAGTAACCCCTAACCCATAAGGAAAACATATGAAAAGGTCATTTGAAAAATAAAAGACAAATGAAATTTAGTTGTTGTTTTTTTTAAAGCCAACATGAAATTAGCTGAAACATTTTTTTATTCAGGTTGCTGGTTTGTGCACTGGTTTTGAATATTAAATATTTTCAAATCTATCTTTTGTAACATTATAAGTGTCTTGACTGTCACTTTCGATCTAAATAATGCACTGAAAAAAACCTTTGAATAGTAGTGTATGTCAGATAAGTAGCTAAAACAAGTTTTGAACACAATTTCACGTTGACTTTAGGACTCTTGAAATCCCAATCTAAAACTGCTTCAATGTGTTAGAATGAACCTTTAAATAATAACATCACTTCCATGTACTTTCTTTAGGACCCTAGCCATATAATTCAAATAACATCTCAAGAGCATCATTTATGGTCATCAGGTGATGATTCACAGAAATGTTTCCATGCAAGATTCCCAACCACCAATCCGAAGCTTAGAAATACCACACCACTGAGCGGAGTGATTTAATGCAAAATGTAATGATTTATTTATGAATATATAGAATAATCAAGCAAAAAGGGAGAGAAAGGAGTACAAGCTAAAAGCTAAACACACAGTCCTACCTCTTACTGCTTATTCCTCTGGAGGGAGAACAAGAAAGTAGTACAAAAACAAATAATGAATGTCACAAAACTTTTATTGAGATCGATGTTGTAATAATCCCTTTTTTATTTCTGTACGTTATATAAATAAAAAAAGAAAAAGAAAAATACAAACTAATAAAAATTTAAATGTAATTTATTATACTTTAATGATATCTAAATATTATTAAATTGTATTGCATACTGGTAAAAAAAAAACAAAAAAACAAGCAATATCCCTATGCTACATATGGTCCCATCTTAATTTTTAAACTGTTTAATTGTCAGATAGATAAATCCAACCACTTAGAAAAGTAACTGTATGTCTCCACTACAAGTTGGATGGTTCAAAGTATCATTCCTGTGTGTAGCACAAACCGTGAAGGCACTGCTAAAAACATCACTGCTTTGTTTACACTGATGCATTTAAGCATAAAGAAATCATGAGAGAAGGCAAATGATGGACAGGTTTCTCACCTGTACAGAGTTCGTCCCTGTATTGTTGCAAGATTTGAGAAGACAGAAAGATCTTCCAGCTCTTCAGGCCAAGACTGAATACTCAGAATGTCTTTTAAGCAGACAGAAGAATGAGTAAGATGATGTAAAGAGAGGGCAGAAGAAATGACAAAGATACACACCGAGACACACACCTGTGATTTCTCTGACAGTGTTGAAGATCTTCAGTTTCTTCGGATCGAGAGCACTAATATTATTGTAACTGTCTCTGTAGAGAAAAGAAAGGTACAGAAAGGTCACTATATTTGGTATATACATATACATTTATGTAACTCATTTCCATCACCAGGGTCTCAAATCCTGATGATCTGAAATCTCACCCTCTAATTCCTGTTATAAGGAAATGCAGGCTGCCCTGAATCTTAGTGCAGTTTATGAAGCTGTCGATGTTCTGCGAGTCTACGGTCTGTCTGGAAGGTGTACCAGTGCCCACACATGCTGCACAAAGAGAAAAAAACACAGTTAGAGCTGAGTACACACACAGATGGACATGAAGGAGATTGTGCTTGTTTCTGAACAAACAGTGAAGCAGCTTTTGAGACATACAGGAGTGGCATTCTGCACATTAAAGGTCAAAAGGTCAACTTCATTGTCATTTTTAGCACGTTTACTAGCAATGGTTAAAAACAAAGATAACATTTTATTTAATAGTCCACTTTAGACATTCTACTAACAGGAAGTAACTTTGCAACTACATGTCAACTAGCTTGATTATTCTGTATATACATTAGAGTATTAGTAGATTGTCTTCTTCAAATCTTCTAACACTTTATTTAGATGGGTCTACAACGTATAGCATACTGACTCAGTATGAAACTTTGCCTAGTATACATCAACTTATTCTACTAACCCTAAACCTGCCCTAAGAATTTAGTCTGACGTTTAGTAGATATGTAGCTGCAAATTAATGAGAATTAGTTGACATGTAGTTACAAAGTTAGTTTAGATAACTGTTACCTTTCGGACAGAGACCCCCACACGGCTCACATCTTTTCACCCCTTTTTTATCCACCTCCATCTTGTCTGATGGACAGCTGCTTACACACGAACTGCCATCTACAACAAAGTTAGCTGAAGAGAACAAAGCAAGTAAGTATATACTGCATGCAAATGTTCGACCTATTAACGTAAATGTATATCTCATAATTACAGTGGGATATTCAGGTTTGGCTTAAAATCCTATAATGCTATGTCACAGGTGAATGCACTGCATGTAGCCCAAGGAATCACTTACTAGGACAATGCGATACACACATCGTGCCGTACTGGTATTTTGCATTAGGATTTGGTTCCAGTTTGAACGTCACTTTATTATAGATGAGAGCCTGTGGACACTGCGGCACGCATGACCCCGAGTTGTTAAAATTCCTGCAGGCCTGTAAAGTCAAAGCAAGCAAGGTTTGATTCACGAATCTGGTGTGTTAGTGCAAGACATTTTCAAGAACTGGTGTAAGTTTGTTGAACATACAAAGCAGTTGGTGTCGAACGGGCCGGTGCAGCCCCCGGCACACTCAATGTGACAGCACTCGCTCGGGCTGTGTCCGAAACAACGGCTGTTGCACTGCGGTGCGCAGACTGTCTTAGTCACTGAGAACAGGAGAGAAAGATAGTGAGCATTGTGTGTGTGTGACATACAGAAAGATGAACAATGTGTGTGTGTGTGAGTTTCCAAGGACTTACAGATTTGACAAGAGTCATTTCTTGGACCCCAACAGCGACCCCCACAAGACTCATGACAGGGAACTAAACACAAAACACACTAAAATTTATACATTCCCATAAGATTATCAAGATCTATTTGGCAAAACATTTAAAGGTGCTGTATGTAAGTTTTTGGCTCTACTAAAGTCCTACTAAAAAAATCCATAATATGTTTGCAGCTATTTAAGAAACATGCTAAGTTTACATATTTGTTTATCTGAAAAACAATTCTACAGTCCTTTGAAAATGTGCATTCCAGGCCGGAATGTCTGTCTTTGTTTTAGCTTATGAAACCCGCCCACTGCCAGGTTAACCAATTGTATTTCGGCACCCGGGGTTGCCAGTTGGTGGAAAACACTGCTTATTTCATTCCAATCATCGTCATGTGCGCTCTGTTCTATTGGTGTGGTCAATTTGGCAACCTGCGTGTGCATCAAGTTTGTTGGAGGAGGGGGGGCCGGGTGAAAAAAAATGTCTCCGATATTTTGACTTTGGACTGCAATACCTAGTTCAACCATTAGGTGTCAATTCTACATTCAGCACCTTAAAAATGTACATAACAAGTAAATAAAACAGTAAACTCCTTTATGCCTCCTGAATTTGAAATGACAAAAATCTGAACCTCTGACAAAATGTATTTATTAAAAATGTAATTCTGAAAGTTCTATTAATCAAAAAATCTTGAAAAATAAAATGTATCAGGGTTTTCACAAAAATATTAATATCAAAACTCATTTTCAACAGTAATATGCTTCTTGAGCAGCAAATCAGCATATTGGAATAATTTCTGAAGGATGATGTGACACTGAAGAAGTAATGATGCTGAAAAATCTACTTTATACCATTAAATGAATAAATAGCATTTTATATATGAAAATATATAATAAGAAATATCTACAGACCATCCTATTTGTAAAAATGTATCCCAAACTTTTGAACAGTATATGAGCATACATATTGAAATGTTTTATGTCTCCTTACGTTCTGGTCCATTGTCTTCGATGATGATTTCTGCTCCATTATCTTTCACAATGTCTAGCCAGTTAATCTGTGGCGCATAGCTCAAGAATTTGTTCTGGATGATCTGCACACCACCATCCAGGATCTCTGCAGGTCACAATAAATATGAGAAATATCAAGATAAGATCAAAGAAATAAGGGTAGAACTCGAAACTCACGAAAAAGAAAATTATATAGACACACACACACACACACATACAGTAAAATATACAAACACAGTATATAAATAAACACACAAAGTTTTTAAGAAGAAAATGTGAATGGTTTTTCACCAAACAAGGGATTTGTGAATATTTGCTATGGTTTTGTTAAGTGATTATTAGGTGATTGCTATGAATAATTAAACATTACCAATGAAAATACAGTACTTATACTGTGTTCAGATTTCAAAATAAGTAACATTCGTATTGATTCCACACATTAAGTCACAATGAAAGTAATTAAGAGGTTAAAGGAAGGGCAATGGAAAAAACGACAAACATGTTCATTGATTCACACACACACTCACAGACACACAATGGAAAGACAACACGGATTGTATTTCACATTAGAAGTGTGATGTTTGCTGAAGCAGGTTGGGACATGCTCAAGCCTAACTGTAGCCATCTAACGTCAATCTCTTATGGAATTTATCATGATGATAATTTTTCTATAAGATATAAGGCGGTCCCAAGTATGCTCCAGTCCAAGTTGGGGTTTATGAAGAGATAATGCTCATTTGTGGCTGAATTCCTTTGAATGAACCACACACATATGAAAAAAATCTTGTTCTGTCCGTTGACTCACTCGTCCACACCACACCCTCCAAAGAGTCTTGTTGCCATAGAAAGTCCGTGGGTGTTTCTGTGGGTGAGAATGTGTCACCTGTCACGTATGTGTAAGCGCACCTGTCAAGTGTGTGAGGCCCAGCTCCTTTAGTCCATACACTCCGTCTTTCTGATAATTGACGAGGATGGCGAGAGCGAAGCGGTCTTCGTACAGAGACGTCCCTCGGATGACTCGCAGCTGCTCCAGCGGTAGACGTTTGAACTGGTTTATGGCGATGAGGATGTAGCCCGTCACCTCACGGATAGACTGTGAAGAGGATTTGGGTTACACATTCATCAAATGAAACATAACAGGCATACAGACGCAGACACGAGCCCACACAAATGTATTTAGTGTGAGCACATGCACACTAGCTTTATTCAGAAGTGGCCTGATCTCTTGTTCCTCACCTGCAGGAATGAGAAATCGCGGTTGTGCTCCATCTGTGTGATCTCCAGGTTTCCTATGACAATCTTGCAGCCCGTGTACATCTCCTTCATGAGCTTGTACTGGACCTCAGAGCTTCCCGTCACACTCAGGGAGTTCTGCGTGCCTGTACACACTGAAAGAAAGAGAGAGAAGGGAGAATTTACTATAACAAACAGCAAATGACCATTTATACATTATATGTTCATATATATGTTCACCGAGCTGCATTTATTTGATCAAGGATATGGTAGATACAGGATAGATAAATCATAAGGCATGGATCTAATTTCAATTGTCCTTTGAAGTTACAGTCTGAATAAAACTCACCCACATGTCAACATCTATGATTTTCCATTCAGTTTAGCTAACATCTTCTCATATGATACATTCTCAATCAAAAATCCAGTCCACATTTTAAAATTAGGATATTGGTTATATTTTTCCAAAATCTGAGTATCAGTTGCTCTGCTGTAATTACACCCACAGTAACGGGGGGAACTCATTATTTTTAATCTCAGATTTATCCCCTAAAGACAAATTTTTGTTGAAAGGTCAAAAAGTATATTCCAGAAATATCAAAGCAAAATTGTTAGTATCATTACTTCAGCCCTGAATGTGAAACCATCCTTCAATAATCACTCTAAAATGCTGATTTACTGTTTAAGAAATATTTGTTCATATTTTTATGGAATCCATGATGGGTCTACATTATTCTAAATAATATACATGTATATTTTTAAATAATATAACTTAGAAATTGTTACTTCAGGTCAGTTTTTAACAATAATGAATAATACATTTTTACTAAAAAGTACTTATGTTTAAATATTTTTGTAAAATGACTGCTATAATATATTATATTGTATCATATTACTCAGTATTTTCTGTTAATATTTCATATTTCATGCCTATTTTAAATATGTATGTGGTTAAATATATAATGGGATAATGACCAGCAATTGTATATTATAAAAGAAATAATTCAGACTGAATGCACATTATGCCATATTTAATGAAAAAAAAAAAAAACTGAAAAGTTGCATCATCTGATTATATCACAGTCTCAGTGAATATTTACTATTGCATGCCCATTTAATATATTCATGTGGTAAGAAGCTTCATAATTAAAGGAATACTCGCATGATCTGAGCTAATATTTAATATTTCATGCCAATTTATATATTTATGTAGTAAGAAGCTTTGTAATTACTTGGATAATAACCAGCAATTGTGCATTATCACAAAAATAACTTGACAGGGCTCATTATTTACAATATTGGGTGACAGAGTACACATTATGATCTTTTTAATGCAAAAAAAATCTCAAACCGAGCATCAGCTGATGATATCACAGATAGACCTGTTGTTGTTTTTCTTTCATTGCTGATTATGTAGTGACATCAGCAAGGCAAAATGAAAGGAGGTGAAGCTATTTTGCATTTCAAATTTTGCCCTTGGTTCAAATCTGCCACGGTCAAAACAAGCCATTACAGAGGGTGGGAGTCTAGAAAAAATATTCACATTAATACTTAGAGGTACTCAGAAATGCCCGCAGGAGCTCAGAGAAACAGAGTTCTTCTGAGAATATGGTCCATTTATGACCCATTAGGATCAGAACGCAGATTTAAAAAAAGCATATGAGATTATAGAATCACACATTCATAACGGCAGGTATAGAATTGTTTCTGTTCTCATAAATAGAGCAAAGCTTTTCTTCTATTCAGCAAAAGAGCTGAAAAACACAGACACTTACTGATAACACATACTGTAAACTGTTAACAGCGTTGCAGAGTCCAACAATTGGGTCTAAATGTTTCTTGCGAAATACAATACAAGCAGGTATTTGGTCCAGCCACAGAGGTGTAATTCGTGCTTTTCAGAAAGAATTCTTGTAGGTCCAGACTGTTTTCAGAAATCTTTTACTTCTTATCAAACTTCTCCTTTGGTAAACGCAGGGACAGCTTGAACAAAGCACAGTGCAAACACAGATCACAGCAGTCTTATTTTAGTTTTAGTGATAGATTCACAGGTTTCTATTTTAAATGAGATCTTATTTCATACAGTATTTTTACTTTTAGTTAGTTTTTGTGTTTGCGTTTTTCTTTTTGGTAAAAAATCTTTAATAATAAATTGACCTAAATAAATGTTGTATTTATGTATATATACATGCATCACCCTTTAAAAAAATCACAATTAAAGTTGTCCAAATTAAGTTCTTAGCAATGCATATCACTAATCAAGAATTAAGTTTTAATGTTTATGGTAGGAAATTTACTAAATATTTTCATGGAATGTGTTCTTTACTTGACTGATTTTTGACATAAAAGAAAAATCAATCATTTTGACCCATACAATGTACTTTTGGCTATTGCTACAAATATACCTCAGCAACTTAAGGCTGTGTATGTGTATATATAAACATACACAGTTCCCATTCTTGATACGTGTACATTCGAGAACCTGGAGTTGAACTTGAGGGTGTTACGGCCCACAATGGGACAGGTATGGCCAGTAATGTCAGAAAAGGCATCAATCCATCAGTTAAACCAGAAGTACTGAACTTTTGCCTGCTTAGATTATTCTTTTGAGACCCCAGTATAATCACACCAAACTCAACAACGCTTTAAAAATCTGAGATTTTAGCATGATACAAAACCTCTCAGTTATGCCATCACATTCATTTTATTTCATTTACTTCTACAAGCACACTGTATGTCAGCATATGCTTCATTTCCTAAATTTAGGCTATATCACAATTTTAACCTAAAAGTTTGCTACTTGACACAGAACTGCGAGCTCACGTTATGAAATAGCAACCTCTGAGTGTTGTAATCTGTAGTTTTAAGTTCACAAAAACAATTAAATGGAAGCAGCAACTCTGCATTCCTCCTGTAATGTTCCTAAAACAAACAACTAAGTCCCATTTCATAACTCCGCTTGTAAAAAAAAAGTGCACCTTATTGTATTGAATGTGAAATTGTAGTGTACTTCAAATACGTATTGCAAGAATTAATTTTTAAAAGACTGCAGAAAATATAATATTACTAAAATAGAAGGCCACTTAAGTGTAAAGTTTATTTATAAAGTCCTGGCAGAATATTCTCAGTACCTTTGACTTCTCACTTTTCAATTGTTTTTGTAAATATGCACTAGATGCATGTCTTTGACGCTGCACCTCATGAATTCTGTGTTTTTAAGATGCCATATTAAAAGGAAATTTGGAAGGAAATTAAGAGGATCATAGTCACATATTTATGACAACAGTGTGTAAATGATGACAGAATTTTCATTTCTTGGTGAGCTATCCTTTTAAAAGCATAAAAAAAGAAAAAGAAAAAAAAAAAAGCATTAATATTCTGCAGTGCTAAATGCATGAATGTGTTAATGTGAACGGCTCTCAGTGTGTGCACTCAAGTGTGCAGACAATGATACAATGCTCCCATTCAACCAGAGCGCGAAAACAAGTGTAGGAACCGCCAAAACTCAAACAAACGCTCACAAAATACACACGCTAGGTTCAACTATCAGGTTCACATAACAGGTACGAGAAACAAAAGCCAGGGGAGGTCTAAAGCGGCACACAACAGACACGTTTTAGCTGCCTGGTAAACAGAAACTTGGCCACAGTCACAAAGAGATTATCCAAACCTGACTGATTGGTTCTCACAGGCATAAATAGACAGAAATCTACACATTAATGTCTGAATCATTTATTGTCATTAAAGGGTCAGCTAACACACAACACGCAGGCATGCACACACACACACACACACACACACACAGAAACCATGCCTAGCTTAATGACTTTGTTTTGCACCTAAAAGCCATTAAAAGTTACAGGTTACTCCTCTTCCCCGGGCAAGAGAAGGAATTATTTTTATTTATCAGACACGTGTTTTTGTATGTGAGTATGTGTGCAAAATAAAATAAAATAAATTATTGTATTCATAAAAATAATAATCTTAATGTGCTATAAAAAAGTCAGTCATAGGCAATAAAAATACAGTTATTCATTGTTTGTTTACAGTGTATTAACTAATATTAAAATATACAATGTATTAGTAAATATAAAAAAAATGAACATAAAAAATATGCATCATTTAACTATTGCAGATGCTAAACTAATAATTAATGTTAAAATGTGGTACAGTATAGTGTTTGAAAGCAGTGATCTTTTTAGTTGTTTTAGCACAGAACTAAAATGACCCTTCACCTTCAAAGTATTGTTAAATGCAATTTAACTTAAATATTTGGACTAAAACACAGTGGCACTCATTTAATATCTTATAACGAAAGATTCCACATTATGCTTTTTTTTTTTGGACATTTGGGCCAAAATGTTCACTGTTCACTCAAATGATCCTTTGACGTAAACCAAGAGTTTGGCAGTGCTCAAAATGAATGGCCAATGAATGTGGAGGCGACAGCAGAAACAGAGAGGCTACACACACAGTGCTTGTGAATCTATTCAGCTATCCTGGAGGAGCGGCCTTTAGTATGTGTGTGGGAGCCTTTAACATACACACTGTACTACTCATACTGACGTCTTCAAACTCCACTCACAAACACTTCACAACGAAGGTCGACAATAGCCGTAATCTTCACGGGACTTTTGACATACAGTATATCTTTTAGTATGACTCAAGTGCAATGGTCAGCTGAAAACTATGCATTCACATGCTGCATACTAAAACAAGACATGCACCGTATACATTTCTAAAGAAACATGGTTAGAACAGGTGTTCCTTAATACATTCTTTCACAAAATATGCTATGGTTATGGTTTCAGCAGCTGCTCGTTGTGAAATAACATGACAATGTTCCTGTCACCAAAGGAAAACTATTGTTAATGTAGTACATTCTGTACACGGAATAGCTAGAAACATTCCAACATTAGTCCTCTATCTATATTAACATATCGGACTGTTCAATATGACTTTGGCAAGCATAAAAATGCCTTGCAGAGAAATGATGAACGTTATGACATTGCAATTTTATTACATACTGATGCCAGTAGAAGTCACACATACAGTAAATACATAGGAATAGTTTAACAAAAAATAAATATTTTGTGGCTTGAATATAGCTTGAGTTTTGTCACAGGTTGCACATACTCATATTTTTTAGAATCACACTATCATTCATTTGTAGGATATCAAATATTGAATTCATTTTTCATCTATTGTGTGTCTTCTGTGTTAACGTGTAAATTTGTTGTGATTGAAACAACCTGAAAGACTGGTAGTTTGTCAGTTAATCCTCAGTTATTTACTGTATGACATGCCAATTCTTTCACTGTAACTATTTACAAATCGCCATGAGCCCGCATGTCATCCTAAATAACTCATCCATGAAACACAAAAGGACATTTTTTTCATTAAAAAACAAAGCTGCAGCTGTTATTCACTGATAATCATCCCTTGAGCTGTTCAGCACTGAGACCAAAACATTGAGTCACAATTAACAAGAATCATTTCAGTCTGATTCATGAAGTGCAATCGGAGCAAACTATCTGATTCAGAAGAGTGATACATTCATGAACCGGACATTGTTTTTTCTTAACTTTTGGACATACTTCATCAAGATTTCACTGAATAACAAATTCAATTTAAGTCTGTATGCTTTAGCAGGCTTGGAATATAGTGCATGAATTGTATGGACCACTTTTAAGGTGTTTTGCAAGCTTTTTAAGCTTGAAAGCCAAGAGTTAATATTTACTGCGATGAATCCTTAATCCTAAACATGCTATTTTTGGGTAAACTTTGCCTTTAATTGTCATTTGGGAAAAAAAGAGAGTACGTATCAGATTTTAAAACATTTGTTTTCTGTTATACAAGCCATAAATACACGCAAAATGAGAAAATTATGATGTGGTTAATTATGATTTTTTGGATATTTCCAATATTGACTTTCATGCAGTGTGTAATAGCTGTATGTGAAGGTTGAACGATCTGCATAGTTGTAAATCCAAAAGTTATTGCCTCTCAAATAAAGATTTGATTCTATACAGCCTAAAACGAGTCGTTAGTTATTCAAATCTAGTAACGTGATGGATACATGTTAGTACTATGTAACTCATTTCCATAATTCTGGCCTATATTCTACATTGGCAGGCCACGAACCCTGGCCAAACTGGGGGCAGTCGTGGCCTATTAGATAGGGAGTTGGACTTGTAACCCAAAGGTTGCAGGTTCGAGTCCGGCAGGGATTGTGTGTGTGTGTGTGTGTGTGTGTGTGTGTGTGTGGGTGGGTGGGTGAATATCCAGTGCTCTCTCCACCTTCAAAACCCTTCAGCAAGTCTCTGTTCCCCCAACTGCTCCTCCAGTGCCATAGCAATGGCTGCCCACTGTGTGTGTGTGTGTGGTTGTTCACTATGGTTGTTTCCCTAGTATGGGAAACCATACCTGGCCACACGTCACATCCTCTAATACTCCTTTTTCCTTTAAACATGTAATTTTACTGACAACTGCTTCTCTAATCATCACAGGATACAAAAAACATTTGCTCTTGAAAGATATTTCAGTACCCAGTTTATTTGAACCAGCGCCTCCACTGAATCACAAGCTTTATGATAAATAATAGAAGCTCATATTTCCATTGAGCGTTCAAAAGAGAACTATGACAATGGGCCTGTCATTTCCAAACTGCTGTATGTAGTATGCCAATAAGCTTGCTGCTCAACATTCAAATATTTGATTATTGCTTGCTGCAGCAGTTCATCAGAAACCCTCCACCTCCCCCAGCTCCACCTGTATAGATCTGCAATCGGGTACTTTCACTTACACTATATATATGGGGGTTTATTTCAAATGTGTTATATGTGTTATACTGTATATGCTCACAGCAGCGTGTCTGTGGATGGACTGGCAGTAGCAAACCTTGGCACTTGCTGCAGCGTAGCAGAACTATTTCACCAAAACCAAACACATTAAAATTGCAATGCACTTTACTGTGCTACACTCTCAGACATAAAAGGTACAAAAGCTGTCACATGGCACCTACTTTTGTACCTATAGGTTCAAATATGTACACTTTAAGTACAAATATGTACCTTTAAGATACCAAAACATGTACTTTTTGAAAAGGTACCACCCCAGTGACAGCTTTTGTACCTTTATTTCTGAGAGTGTAAAACTCCACCGGGGTTGTCATGACAGAAATAACGAAATGCATGAATTGTAAGGGTCGAATAATAATGGTCTGAGAAATGACGTTTGGAATTATGTGACTCTGTCCAGTAGTTTCACCTGTTGCCAGGTCACCTGGACGACACACCTGTTGTTGTTCATGCCATTGTGCTCCACCCTTCTTAGTCAACACTACTGCAGAGGCCAAAGATCAACCAGCGCATCAAATCACATCTCATTCTGTCTCTGTAAATGAGCCAAAGCAGATTGTTTTCCTTGTGTTGTATTTTCCTCACGGATACTTCCTGCATCTGATAATTCCTCATTAGCAAGTACAAATTAGGTGAATGTACGCAATTTACAAAATTCTGTATTTAACCACTGATGCAAGTTAATATTCAAGATTTGGGTGGAATTAACAATAAAAACATACATTGCACACTTCGACCGACCACTATTCTGAAAACTGGGATGTTCTTTGAAAAGGCCACAGCTGATCTTCTTTATAGACGAAATTAAAAAAGACAACTAAACCAGACAAAATTCAGTAGAAAAGAAGTAGGAAAATGCAGTTGGCATCTCAGGTTCAAACTCCTCTGTGATTTTTTTCTTTTGAGAAGACAGCCGTTGAGTCAGGGAACAGGTTTAACAAAATCTACTGGTTGAGTCACTTGTTATTTGAAGTGAGCACTGATTTAGTACAGGAACAAATCTCTCCTTTTACACTCACAGTCTAAGATCAACAAACATATCTCGCTAAGAGACAATGGTGCAGAAACAGGTTTTCTGAATGCATTTGCTACTGACAACATCACTATTTTGGGATATTGTTAAAGCACATATGAGTTTTTAAAAACACATGTTGTTACAAATGTGTGGAGCTGTTTGTAAACACTACTTTTTAATTATATTACATTATATATAAGCTAGCTATGAAAAATACACTTTATTATTACACTTGCGTGTAATTTATGCAAAGTGTCACTATAATAATAATAAGTAGCAAGAGCATAATGCATAAGCATCCTAAATATTAAAATGCAAATGTTTATGCTATTCTCTTATATCTTTCCAGTCGCCGACAGGTGCATTGTGCATACAGTAAAACCAGATTTACCTTCATGTTTGCCTTCCTCCGTCTGAGCGCGCACAGGTGAACGGAGCGCGAGACACAGCGCGAGCGTCTGCAGCAGAGCGGCATTCATCTTCATCATCCTCATCCTCAGAATATTTCCAATGTGATTCAGTCAGTCCGTCAGCCAGAGCAGACAGTTAAATATTCATGGCCAAAGAAGCACGGAAGAGATGATGCTCCCTTCACTTCTCGGCTTGTCCAAATTTGACAGGAATTTTGACAGACGTTTTTTTTTTTTTTTCTCCCTCACTCTCTTTTCTTCCCTTTTTAATCCGAAATATTCCAAATATTACATTCAGTTTAGAGCGAAAGAAAAATATATAAAGTAGTCCATTTCCGCTTGTTGCGGTAAAGTTTATAAATCCTTCGGAGTAGATTACGCAAACAAAAATGGTAATACAATCAATAGTTTGAGGGGAAAAACTCCCAGAATACAGGCGAGGTTTGTAAATATGAAAAGGCTCGAGCGCGCAGGAATGCAGTCTGAAGGTTTGTTACCTGTTTACTGGTACAGGTGAGCGATGCTGAACGCTGATTGGTTCTGATCAAGGTGACGCCAAGCTTGTAATTCCAAAGCCCGTGCACTGATTTATTTCAAACATGTAAACAAGTCATAAAGCCTTGATTGTGAGCTCCTGGCCACTATAAACAGACAGTGCTCTAAATTTCCCTCACTAACCGACAGCTCCTCACAGCCTACACTGAAAATACCGATGTGATTGTGATGATTTATATGCCAAGATTGCGTTCTCGCTCTCTCTCCCTGAACAAACACACACATATACACACATCCGGGCTTTGCTGTATCGATAATAATGTCATCTTGGAGTGAGGGTCTCATTGTGAGTAAGTCAAGGCTGGCATTGTGTCCCGGTATCGTCCAGTAGTTTATCAGTGTTTCTTTGATGGCTCTGGACTCACAATCTCACAAAGAGCACTTTGTGCCTCAGCTCAGATGGCTTCAGACCTCTGAGACAAGAAAGTGTTTAGAGCACACATCACTCTCAGGCATTATAAACAACTGCCTTAATAATACATTTTAAATAATATTTTATTATTATTTTTATTTATATATTCATGTTTTTCCATTTCGATTTCTTTTTTTTTTTCATTAAATTCTAAAACACGTTTCAAATCACATCAGTCTCAAACAAAAATCACATAAATTCAACAACTGGCAAATTATACATATAAAACCACTGATCTATATATAGATCAGTGTATAAAACCCTATTTTAATTATTTTTATTTAAATTTAAATGTTTATATTTTAATGTCATTTATTTGTTTATCTAAACTTTTACTTGAAACTTTACTTTTAAAATCACATCAAATAATTAAAAGTATATTTTTTTTACATTTTATTTTTTTTAAGTTGGTATTCATTTGAATGACCTTTTGTCATTTATTTATAGTAACAAATTAAATTCTAAATGTCTCAACAAGATCATTAAACTTTAAGAGCACACGTCACATAGCTGTGCCTCACAATAATTCATTTAATTGTAATGAAGAATAATAATTAAGAATTTTTTACAAAATAAATAAATAAATAAAATACATTATTTCCATTTTTTTTTATTAAGCATATTCCTTAGAGTTCCTCACGTTACATTGGTTCAGTTGGTTCTATTTGTTGATCAATTTATGATTTTAAATTGTGTTTTTCTGTTCACAGCATACAAAGTTTTCATATTGTTACTTATTGAACAGTTTACTTCCCCCTTGTTCTCCATTTAGAGAGCGTGTGAGTGTAGTCCCAGTTGGAAAACAGGTTTTAAAGACCAGTTCTTCCTGCACTTCCGGTCTGTACGAGGCACTGATTCAACAAACAAGTAGTACACAGACAGACAGACATTTTTAAACAACAACCAGTAATTTGATGTCTTTACTGTCCTCTATATGCTGTGATACCTCATATGAAATGTTGTTCTTTTTACAGGGAAATGCAGCGCATAAACAAGATCTTTTATGGTTTTGGGTCACATTACTTGTTCGTTAATATCTCACCAGCCGACAGCATTATAGGCCAGAACACACCCTGATTGAGCTTTTCCACACACTTCCTACTTTGAACATCTTGAAGGTTTGTAAATGTTTTTCACTGTATATAGTATACCATATGCTTCATAAACTGAAGTGTCTGAAACTGTTGGTTTTCACAATAGTTCTGCCCTCTTCTGGTGGACATAAGCACTGCAGTTCAGAAAGAGACTATTTAACGAAGTTTCATAGCACAGTTTATATCTACGATAAATAATCCAATCCATTAAAAGTGTCATTAAATCTAGGATTAGACATGATCCATTTCTGGCGCCTACCAGAGATCAGTATACGACATTACACATAAAATACAATATGATTAAGTCATTAGGTGGCTTTACTGAAGCATATTCCAGACCAAGAGCGGGATAGGTTTATTCAACACTATCCTCTTTAATCTACCAGCAGGTGTGGTCATAACGTACTTATGTCCGAAAGTCAAAACAGAGAAGACACAGAAAATAATTTTCATGTTTTTATTTGAGTGTAGTGTTACAGTCAGGGATCAGAGGGAGAGAAAGATTTTGGTGTCTACATCATAATAATCAACAATATTCTTTCTTAATCTACTGTAACAGATAATTACACATCTCATCCATGATTTCTAAGTTCTATTTATTTATTTATTATTCAGTGAGAAATTGTTTTCCCCTTCATTGATTATGTTCACTGACACTGTATAAGCCATCAAAATGATTTACCCAACACAGTAAAAAAAAAAAAAAACAACAACAAAGAAAATGCATGAGCACACATTCACCAAAAACACTCACCAAAATAAATACGTAAATAAAAATATAATATTGAAGAAGATAAACTCAAACTTTAAACCATCCTAAAAAGTCGACCCTAGCTACTCAGTAAGCACACAAACTATTTAATGCAAAGAATAAATGCTTAAAAATCAAGCAAACTATGTATTTGAGATTTTATAACCCCTTTTGTTCCCAGATCAGCTAAAACAAAACAAGCAACTCGGTGACCCAATAACTTAGTTAATAAATAACCTTGTGAAAACACACTTTTGTAAGAAGATAAGGCCACAAAACTTAACAGACTGGACGATTCACACAGAAGACTTGTGTAGAAATGGCCATGGTTTGCACTATATGCTGAAATACTGTAAAGTGTGTAAAGCTAAAAAAGCTTATGTTCCATAGCCAAACTGGATCGTTTGAGGTTAAGTGTCTTGCTAAATAGCACAGTTGTTTTGGTAACTCTCCCGTTCCTGCATCACCCACATGTCGCCACAGCGCTCGTCACGGCTTCGAATCATGTCCTAGGTCGAAAAGACTTGCCTTGTATAATGTTCATACAGTCATAAGATTCATAACAATGGGTTTTAGTGTAAAGGTGCTGGGTATTAAGTGGGAAGATGCCAAAAATGCAAACTATGTTAGAAACACATGGGGATAAGCAGTTCTGTTGTATTTACAGTAGCTAGCATGGCAAAATAGGTTAGCATTTGATATTCATTTGTCTTTATAGTCTGTAACAGATAACAGATTATGTTATAGATTATGAAGTGTTAAACACAAAAGACAACCTACTTTAAATATATATATATATATATATCTTTCTCGTATCTGAACTATAATAATCAAAAACACCATGAATAAACCCCAAATGTGTGCGCTGATTCAACAAAAGTCACATTTGTTGGGGGCGATGTGTTAGTCCGAACCCACAAAACGCATTATGAGCATGAAACATGCAAACAAACACAGATGCGTTATTATGCAGTTTGCCGCAGACGACTGACATACCAAGGTTTAGTGTATGTGTGTGTGTGTGCTTTTTAATGCTGTTCACTAATATGAAATTAAACGCAAAAATAGGCAATGGTTTAGCGCCATAATCTACTAATAGATAGCAACTAATAAAGGACTGTGTTAAACAGCATTTCACTATCTATCTATGTATCTATCTATGTATCTATCTATCTATCTATCTACCTATCTATGCATCTATCTATCTATGTATCTATCTATCTATCTATCTACTGGACTAACAGCACAGCATGCATGCCATGCAGACAATGCTAGTGATTCGTACAAAACAATACCCATGCAAGAATTAGCCAAGTCTACAGCAAAGGGCCGTTTGATTGGAAAAAGCTTTATTTACAGCTTCCCTCGAATGTGAATTATGGTGGACTACCCAACAGCAACCACGTTTGACTCACAATGTAGGTGAGGGATGTGTGATAAGCGTCCATTCTAGTACAGCACAGCCACAAAGCAGCATGCAACACTAACCAGCTCCGTGTGACTAAACACACACATGCAGCTCTAACCTCTACTACGCCACGACACCTAAAACACGACACCGAGAGAAAGCCATGCAAAACCCGGCAGGCTATCTAATGCAATCAACCCAAAAAAACCTGTGGATATTGTGTGCGTGAGGAGGCAAACTGCATCATAATCGCGTCTATACAAGGAAATACATAAGTACATAATACACTAGCACGCTCAGACCCAGATCTTTTTTATGGCAGTCAAGGACAACACTGATTGTAAACACGTGAGCGAGTGAGGGAGAGACAATAAAACCAGCAAAACATTGATGCTATAAACTGACATGTTTCGTACGGTGAAATGGAAAAGTCAAGAGAGGAACTATTGATCTGCGTGTGTGTGTGTGTTTGTGCGTACAAACATACAGATGATTTACACAGAGCGTAGAAAGCTCCATAAACCACATACTGTGTTTTTCCAGAATACAGCCAAAAATAACAAAAATGAAATCAAGAGAAACTAAACATAATGTTTCCGAAGGCCAAATTAGTCCCACCCCTTTCCCAAAGCGAGAGACAGCCATGTCATGAAAATCCCGCCCCTCACTTCTTATTCTTGAGCTGATTGGCGAGCCAGTCGAGCCCTTCGTACAGACCGTCGCCGCTGGTCGCACAGGTCGCTTGTATATACCAGTTGCGATGGCGGAGCGAATGGAGGCCGAGTTTGTCTGTGATCTCAGCTGCATTCATAGCGTTTGGCAGATCCTGGAGTCAAGGAGGAATAAAACAAGAAAGGAGATTGTGAAACTCAATATTTGCTTAGATAGGACCAGATATATCATTCCACAATACATATACAACTGTGACCACAAAACCAGACATAAGATTTATACATAGGGCTGTCGCGGTTAGGAAATTTCCCTTGCGGTTTTATGGGTGGCTCAATAGCGCGGTATGCGGTATTACCGCCGTTTAAAAATAAATAAATTAATAAAAATCTTGATTTTACTGCATATGTAGCATATATTGTTGCTTTTTAACTGACAGAGAGACAAAACATTTTTTGTTTTGTTTATTTTTTTAATGCCAAACAGCAATAAGAAAAAAAAAACGAAATCAAATCATTCTAAAGTAGGCTAACAATAAACAAACAATAAGAAATAGTTTTTTCCAATTTGAAAAACGGAAAAATTCTAAAGTATCACATGAAAGTGTTGGCCTAAGTGGAAATACAGAGAATAAATAAAAATTAGGCCTACTTAAGCTTTAACGAATGTGATTTAGACCTGGGTTATTATATCCTTATAATCGCTAGGAAAATCAACATATTAACCTTGTGTGGTTTCAGGGAGGATCGCATGGGGGTAACAATATTCCCGGCAGCACTGAAAATCCTTTCCGTCGGTGTGCTCGTTGCACAAATACACATGTATTTGCACGCGACTTTAGACAGTAGCGGATATCTAGACTCATTATCACGCCACCAGGACAGTGGGTTCGCATTGGAGTCTTCCTGCAGGTAGCGTGTGAGCTCGTAACACTCTGATGACACTCGTAAAACTAATTACTCATTTATTTAACATTCAATACAGGTGATGAATTGTAAAACAATAAGGCCACAGCCTCATGAAGAAGAAGAAAAAAAATTGCAATAATATTGCAAATATTACAATATCGCGGTTATCGCAACAGCCCTATTTATACATCATATTAAAGCTGAATATATTAGGACAATATTTGGCAGAAATACAATACTATTTGAAAATCTGTAATCTGAGGCTGCTAAAAAATCTAAATATGAAGAAAAACATGTTTAAAATTTGTCCAAATGAAGTTCTTAGCAAGGCATATTACTAATAAACAACTACGTTTTTATATATTTACAGCAGGAAATGTACATAATATTATCATGGAACATACTTAATATCCTTATGATTTTTGTCATAAAAAAAATAATAATAATAATTTTGACCCAAACAACATATTTGCTATTGCTATAAATATACCACAAAAACAGTAGTTTTGCTTAATTTTTGTGTTTTTGGAAAATACATGTTTTCTATGAGTAAAATGTTCAAATGTAAAAGTATTTACTGTCACTTTTAATTATTAGATTCTTGATGAATAAATATAACCTCAATCTTTTAAATGGTAATCAAATTATTACATTACTTTTAGAACATTTATTTTGTGATCTGTCAGGTAGCAGGAATGCTTTAATAAAAAAACACAGCACCTGTTTGTTTGCAAAGACAAGGAGGACAGCATCACGTAGTTCATCTTCTGCAAGCATCCTCATTAACTCCTCCCGCGCCTCGTTAACTCTCTCCCGATCGTTGCTGTCAACCACAAAGATAAGACCTAAGGAAAGAAAAATGAGCAGAGATAAAGATAATGTTTTAAGAATTCTGTTTTTTAAAGATATATGCACTTTATATATTTTATATGAAGTACACAAAAATAATTGTATAGTTTTATTTCAGTTTTAGTTAACCAAAATGAAAATTAATAATGTTGCCTAGGGGACTAGTCTAATAAAATACATTTTAAAAAAATGAAATAATAATATGTTTTTATACATTTTTTATTTTCTTTCCATTTTTGGTTATTACAATTCAAGTAACAAAAACATTTTCATGGTTTTAATTTTAGTTAGCTATAATAACCCTGCTTGAAGTTTATAAGGTGGCACAGCCATGTAAATGCAGTGTGTGCTCACTAAACACCACACAAACTACACAAACACACCAATACAGCTTGTGTTTTAGTGGGAGAAGTGGAGTGTATGTGTAACTCACCCTGTGTATTTTGAAAGTAGTGTCTCCAGAGTGGTCTGATTTTATCCTGACCACCCACATCCCACACAGTGAAGCTGATGTTCTTGTACTCCACTGTCTCTACGTTAAAGCCTTAAAACACAAACACAAACATCACAAGCTTACCCAGAATCACAACAGTTACTGTACATTCACCTCACAGCAACTGTAAAAATAGGACGGCTCTAGATAGTAAATAGTAACGTTTTAATTTCTTAAGAATAATTTATATAATACCTAACTTAAAAGTTACAGTCAAAACTGAATTATCTTTTCTATTTAATGTCAAATAGGACATTTAAATGTCCTCATCCCACAAGAAAATTAAATTTTCTAAACTGTAATTAAATAACTGACATGCAAATGATAAAGCACATAAACTTTACATGGGTGACACATTTATACACTGTGTGTTTGTGACTTTGACGTACAGATACCTGTGTAACAGTATTGTAAGTCAACATAACAACAGAATTAAGTAGAGAAGGATTTTACCAATGGTTGGGATGGTGGTCACGATCTCTCCCAGCTTCAGTTTGTAAAGGATGGTGGTTTTACCAGCAGCATCTAATCCAACCATCAGAATTCTCATCTCTTTCTTCCCTATCAGACTCTTCAGCAGATTGCCAAAAATATTCCCCATGATTCAATGTTTTGCTTCGTCTAGCCAATCACAAACCAGAAAGCCGTGAGTCCTTTGTGTGGAACAATCCACTGAGGTAAAAGACTGAAAGCCTTGAGAAACAAGGTTATTTAGCTGAGAAAACGAATCTAGAGTCCTGGAAAGCGAAAAAGAAAAGGAAATGTTATTCTTACGCTCATAAAGTCTGCACTTTTATTCAGCGAGGACATTAAATTAATCAAAAGTAGCAGTGAAAGACATTTATAATGTTACGAACAATTATATTTCAAAGTAATGCTGTCCATTTGAATTTTTTGTACATCACAGATTCCACCAAAATATTAATAAGAAGGAACATTCTCAACATTGATGATAATAAGAAATGTTTCATGAAATCAGCATATAAAAAATTATTAAAAGTAATGACTGCTGAAAATTCAGCTTTGTCATCACTACAATAAATTACATTTAAAAATATTTCAATTTCAAACCGAAGTTTTTTTGTTTTTTTAATTTACTGTATGTTCAATCAAAAAATACAGTCTTAATAAGCATGA
The DNA here is from genome assembly GCA_032357445.1 of Enteromius radiatus. Lineage (NCBI taxonomy): Eukaryota > Metazoa > Chordata > Actinopteri > Cypriniformes > Cyprinidae > Enteromius > Enteromius radiatus. The sequence continues at coordinate 2,973,599 of JAUCMS010000105.1, read as the reverse complement.
GAGACAAAAATTAATAATAATATAATAAACTATTTATGTATAGATTATAGAGCATACATGAAAATTGTCCAAAACGAACTTTGTGTTCCTTTTAGTTGTTAATATTTACTTTTATAGATACTAATAGTACCTTTATGGTACAAATATGCATCCCCATATTGCATCAAATGATGTATCATGTACATAGTGTGATTGAATTGAACATGTGAAGGATGATCTGTGCAATCTGTACATTTCAGTCCAGCATTCTTTCAGCTGCTGTAATCATGCAACTGAATATCAAAGACGCATTTGAAAGATGCAAGCCTCAGAATTCTGAGGGGGCGGACTGAATGAACATAACACTTCTGGATGTGTGTATACATTTCATCTTCACTAGTATACTTTATGTGTACAAGCTGCTACATACTGAATTGAAGAAACTAGGATCCTGCCATGTCTTCAGGCCATCCAGCAATCTGTTCATCCCTCTCATATCCTGCCTTCACATGGACCCCCACAATTCATCCCTGAACATTATCCGAGATGTAGAGCACATTCCCTGATAACCGTGTTGTCCTAATTCATGAATGTGGAAGTATAAAGCTTAAAATTAAACTTGTTTAAGGGAGACTGAGGGTAATGACACCGTGGATATATCTATGGAACTAAGGGTTTTGAGTCAAATGTCGACAATACAACATAAATCTGTATTTTCTCTAGCAGTGTGTTGTGTGTTTGTTTGCCAACACCTTGTTTTAAAGATTTTTAAAGGTGCCATAGAATGGAAAACTGAATTTACCTTGGCATATTTGAATAACATGTCAGTACATGTACACAACATACTGTGAGTCTCAAACGCCATCGTTTCCTACTTCTTATAGAAATCAAGTGTTTGCAAAAGACGACTGAAAAA
>JAUCMS010000105.1:2951322-2962672 GCA_032357445.1 Enteromius radiatus | reverse complement strand
AATAGTCCAGCATTAGCTGGGGACAGAGAACAGGACAAGTCAAATGTCAATAAATGGATAAATCTGGATATCTATTAGAAAATTATTTTTTTTCAACTGAAAGTCACTGGATTATGAAAAGCCACTATATGCCGTAATGGAGGCAGATCTGAAGGTGTGAAGGACTACTGAGTGTGATTTTAATAAGCTTGAGTTCTGTGCTCATTACCTGAGCAAGCTTCTCAGTCGACGGCTCCATGGCATTGGCTCTCTCCTGATTCAGCTCTTCTTCACTCAGTGAGGATGTGTAGAAGGGCAGAACCTTCTCATACTCTGTCTCCAGCTTACTACACATCTCAGAGAGACGAATCAACCTTTCCCCCTGTGAAAGAGACCAGATCCAGATCCAACACTGCTCACATATTTCAAATGCATCCATGTTCAAAGAACAAAGACATCTCTCTCGTTATGATACAAGAAGCAGTTTCTCCCTGTTTTAAGAACATGAATGATTTACTTTCGAGTTCAAGCTTCATTTTGTTCACAGCAGTGAGAAGTGAACAACCACACACACACACACCATGAACACACACCCGGAGCAGTGGGGAGCCATTGCTGCGGCGCCCGGGGAGCAGTTGGGGGAACGGTGCCTTGCCCCCTGATATATTTGTAGCAATAACCAACAATACATTGTATGAGTCAAAATGGTCAATGTTTCTTTTATGCCAAAAATCATTAGGATATTAAGTAAAGATCATGTTTCATGAAGATATTTTGTACATTTCCTGCAATTAACACATCAAAACCTAGTTTTTGATTAGTAATATGCATTGCTAATAACTTCAAAGGCAAAGGCACCCTCAGATTCCAAATTCTCAGCTAAATATTGCCCTTTCTTAACATACTGCATATAACATAACCATGCATCAGTGGAAAGCTTATTTATTCCGCTTTCAGATGCTGTATAAATCTAATAAAGAACAATAGTGTGGAAATATTTCGTAAATGAACTGTGTAAAAAACGTGGATGTATAAACGTACCGTGGCTACAATCTCTTGTAGTTTTTTAGTAGCATTGTTGCTTTGAATGGTAAGTTTGGTGAGCTGCTTTCTACGAATGGTCTGGCCCTCAGCGAGCTGGACTCTGAGATGTTGAACTTTCTGGGCGAGCTCTTCACGGCCTGAATGAAGCTGCTGAGCTGTTCCTCCGGTTTGGCCGGAGTTCAGCTGACAGCGCAGAGCAGAGATAGACTCCTGCAAATGTTCGAACACATTTTTCACATGTTACATTGCAATAGGTTAATCAAATATATGAAACAACACAATTGGAAGTATGCGGGGGGGGGGGGGTGACCTGCAACTTCTGAATGTGTTTTTTATGCTTGTCGATCTCTTTGGCACTTTGTTCATCCTTGATTTGCAGAGACTCTGTTGTGATGAATCTGTCTTTGGTTCTCTCATTGTAGCAGTGTAAAACCTGCTGCAGTTCCTGCCACAGTCTTTCCATAACCCCTTCCATCTGCTCTTTCAAGGTTTTCTTATCCTCTTTGTTCTGCAGAAACAAAACCAATTTTATTGCATAAAACCCATAATTACGTGTCTTAATTGCTTGTTAAAGTGCCCCTATTATGGATCTTTGAAAATGAAATTTCATGCAATGTGTAATACAGCTCTATATAAATGAAAACATCCTGCAAAGTTTTAAATCTGAAAGTGTGCCATGTATAAAGCCCACTTGTTTTCCTTTTGGTGTTGGTCTGAATGAAAATGAAAATTCCTTCTTCTCCGCTTCTGGAGCGTTAAAAGCTCACAAACACTGCTTTAAATAAAATAACCAATAATGGAGGAGTTTAAATTAATTGTTGAATAAATAATTTGGGAGTCATTGAACAAAAAAGGAAAAAATTAATTCATATTATAATCAAAGGAAAGTGTTTTTTGACCTTGCATGCATGTCAACCTGTTGACTCCCAAAACCAAACTATAACGTACACACAGATTTGCATATTGTGTTTATTTTCATAATCTCTTACATTAATGCTATTCAAAATCCATTAGGTTTTTAAAAAAACGTATTATTTTCTGTGTTTCTCTTCTGCTCTAGCTTTATTAAACCTATGAATATGGTTGGTACTATGACAAACTGTTTGGATAGCAGCATCTGATTATTGCAATCTGATTATTGTTAATCTATTTGCAATTTCTTATTATAGTTAATACAAACTGTATATTATGTTCATATTACTGTATATCCATCTTTAATATTATCCAGTTTCTGCTTGTACATATCTTCTATAGGCACACTTATAACTTAAGGTTAGACCTAAACTGCATTTCGTTGCCTTGTACTTGTACATGTGTAATGACAATAAAGCTGAATCTAATCTAATCTGGGAAATTAATAAACGTAAACATAATGAAACCAGTACCTGTTTTTTTATTTGATTGCGAGTACTCTTATAGTCACATCTAGCCTCATTGTCAAGATCAGCGTAATGCTTTTCCATGGAAAACATCACCTTCTCCAAATACATACTCTCCTGCTGGTGCTCTGAAAGAATTTGCTCTCTGAAATATAAAAGAAATATAGTACAGATGATGCTAATTTGTTCATTCCCTTGAAGTGCATTTTCATACCACCAAAAGTATGTTTATTTTCTACAGTTTAGCAGTTCAGCACAAAAAGAATGAGCCAACCAATATTGTCAGGAAATGCTTATGTTTGTGTGTGTACACGTACCTCTCAGTATTATACTCTGAACCAAGTTCTTCTAGATTTGTGTTGAAGTTCAAGTCTAGTTCTGCTAGCCGACTCCTATGAAGCTCTAACAGACAGTCCACGTTCTGCAGATGAGAACTGCGTGCCAGCTCTGACTGCTGCTCCCTCTCTGATAGATCAACCACCAAACTCTGTATAGAACACACACACACACGTCTGGTCAGCTGTATTATTGTGAGGACTCTCCCCAGGCGTAATGCTTTTTATACTGTACAGACCATATATTCTATTGCCCTACACCAACCCTACACTTAATCCTACCCCTTATAGGAAACTTCCTGCATTTTTAGATGTTCAAAAAACTTAATTCTGTGTGATTTATTAGCTTCTATGCCCATGGGATCCTCAACTTACGTTCCCACCACAAGTCCCCAGGAGTCTGTGTGTATTCAGGTTTAAGTCCCCACCTGAGAAAAAAACAGGTACACACACACACACACACACACACAAGCTTGCTGCTTCCACCCTCTCCTACAATGCATGGCATCCTGACCTTCCTAAAAGTTATGAGTGACAGTCTAGTCTATGTTATATACATTGAAGCTTTGTGAATACATTTCACAAAGAAAAAAAAATCTTAAATGTTGTTCTCACCTTAATGATGTCATCTTTGAAGTCCAGGACTCTCTCAAAGCTCTGGCTTAGCACTGACATGTCTTTGCGTAGCTCTGCTGTCTTAGTCTGTGTTAAAATAGCACGCCATTGCTGCCGCAGCTTATGGAGGTTCAGTATGGTGTTCCTCTCCTCTTTCTGCAGTTTATCCTAAAAACAAATCATAAGTCAGGGCGGAAATCACTTGCCTCACAAACATTAATCTTTGTCTGTATTAGAAAGTTTTAAATATAAGCGCTATATATATATACATATATATATATACTATACATACATAGATATACACATACTGTCATGACCAAAAATATTGGCACCCTTGATAAATATGCTGTGAGAAGAAGGCTGTGAAAATGAATTAATCTGCATTATTAATCCTTTTGATCTTTTATTTTCAAAAATCAGAAGAAGCTAATTTAAAATGGGGGGAAATATCACTATGAAATAAATGTCTCAAATAAACGTTGAAAACAATTATTGGCACACTTAGAAATTCTAATGTGTAAAATATCTCTGGGAAAGCATATTCATATTCATTCAAATTAGTGAAGTGGCTTTAAGAAAAGAGTGTGTGTCTATCATGTACATAAATGCATAACATCTAATTTATAACAAAGATTTTATGGCCAACAAAAGCCCTCTGAATTTTACAATTTCTAAACCATTTTCTTCACTTCATATCTGTTTTATATGTTATTTGTCAGGTGTTTTCCACACCTTGAGGAAGTGTGTGAGCATGTCCTCTTTTCTCTTGGCTATCTCCTCCTCAGCTTGAGCCTTCTGCTGCATGTACAGAAGCCTCTCCTCTTCTGTCATCCCGGCAAGTTTTCCGCCTCCTTTCTTCCCTGCTTTTTTAGGCATGGTTGATGAATTTCTGTGCATTACAGATTTGAATGAGAAGATGAGAAGCTGAACTAACAACTAAAGATTGCAGCCTATTAATCCAGAAATCAGTAGCCCCTCCCCTTCCGATACATATCTGTCATGTTAGATAGATAGATAGATAGATAGATAGATAGATAGATAGATAGATAGATAGATAGGTGAAATGTCTATAATAGTCATCAACGAATCCTGCATTAAGATTAATTAAAGGCCAAGGCCACGCTGTTCTTTTATGCAGATATTTGCTATGTAATTTCCGCGCAATACGCGGTAAAAATAAACAAAGAAACGCAAAAAGCTTTCAGTTGTAGTATTCATACTTTTGGTTGGTAAAAATATTTTTAGAAGTAATAGCGTTATTTCACATCGTCTTACCCTTCGAGGTCCCCACGCACTGGCTCTGACTCGTTTTCTGTTGACTTTTTCCTAGCAACCAAAAGTAAGGCTGCTGCACTGCCATCTAGTTCCGGTAGGGCGCGAGCATATTTCACATCTCAGAAATGAATCTAATATAGATATAAAAACATGCACGACTGAACATTTCGTAGACATTCACCTGTTTTGCTCAAGTGTGCAAAAAATGCAAATAAATAAATACATTTATTATTTTTTTATTTTTATTTTATTAAATTCAATAGTTGAAAGATAAAATTATACATGCACGATAGCGTTCATATATTAAAAAAATAAGGCACAAAATGCAAACATAAAACATAAACATTAAAGGTAATGCTAGCTCTTAGCAGCAGAGGGAGCTATGGCTTTAAATGTGCGCGTGTTCACAGACTAGAAAAGACTTAAATTATGAGCTGCAGCATAAACGTCATTTGTACATATTTACAAATATCGAAAAGGACTTGAAAGGTCATATTTAAGTTAATCAATACAATCTAATGTCAATTTTGTTGACATTATGTTGTATTGATAAAGAATAAATATCCAAAATACATATGTATTTCTAATTATTTATTTAGAATAATTTTAATTACATCAACAATACGGTATGTGCTTGTTAGTTTTTAAGAATGTTTCGAATCTACCCTAAAAATTGTTTCTGTAATATCAAATTATTTTATTGTTAATAAAAACATAATAAAACAGTTGCATTCCTGGAACTTAATCATTCTGTTTAATATGATATGTTATCATTATACTATACAAACCCAAGCTTCCAATAATTACCCATGATCTTTGTAACCTGTTGTCACTGCTGATTGTAGATTAAAAATAGACCACTAGTTTTAGGGAGTTAACTGTCTTGCAACATATATAACATACATATATATTATATAACAATAATGTGTATTACTGGACTTAGCACATTAAACTGATTGCATTTTATGTTTCTGAACTTACAAGCTCTAATAAATGGATTTTTGTCTGAGAGAACACATGATGGTAATGTAGTTGCATTACTCAATAGTATATAAATAAACATTCTATATGCAGTATGCAATTCAATTTATTATTATCTTAAATATTTGGGGGAAACATTTCTTCTGTCGTGTGTTCAGTCAACAAAAGGATGAGAAGTGCAAGTTAACTGATCACATGAATTGGTGAAAAGAAATTTCCCATCAGGACCCAGGAGCAAGTTGCATCTTTTGTCGCCTTTGTTATGTGTTTTACTGGCCTTTTCCTTCACTTCCCTCTTTAGAGCTTCTCCTCATCACTGCTTCTTGGTTAAGAGCTGATGTTATGGAGCTGCTGTCTCTGGTTTTGATGGCTGTTCTCTTAACAGATTGTTTCAACATGTGCTATTCTGTCACTTGTCATCTGCTGTTCTGTATCATATTGCAGATTCATCAGGTTTTTCAGATGAACATTATTTTTACAATAGCAAACAGATGTTAGCATATCTGCACATTTGGTTATCTAGTATAATTATACCTCCACATTTAGTATAATTAACCATAAAAGCTTAAAGTAAGCTAGATAAAAAAATGTGCATGTAATAACATCATGCTATGTCATGTCTCATTATAAAGAAAAAGTACTTTTAACAGGAAAATAATGTAAAATGCTACAGTAAAACTTATCATGCACAGAAAAATATATACTTTTACAATCTAGTCTAATATATAATTTTACAGCGCTTTAAGAAAACCACTTTAAAAGCTGCTATAAAATAAAGTTGTTGTTAAAATATGCAGTTTTATTGTAAAATTGCAAAAGGATAATTTACTTAATAACATATGAAGAACAGGCACATTTGTAGATAGATGTTGACAGACATTAATTGCTTCTGTGAACCATAACATTTTATTTTTTAAACATTTTCTGTAATTACACATCATATTTGAGTGTAATGTTGTTCAGTCAATGTATATATTTAATATGTTTGTTTGTAACTGTTCTCTATCTTTATGTTATTAGTGGTCATATACCATGTGACCTTGTATTGTACCTCCTGTTTTCTATTATCAACACACACACAGTTATTTATATATATATATATATATATATATAGTTATGCTTGCAGCGTTTTACAGCAAAGTTGAAACTACACAAATGCAATTTTTTAAATTAAAATACAAAAATATGAAAGATTCAACTCTTTGCACAAATAATATTTTAAACATTTATTTCTTTTTTACAAAATGCAAAGCTTTTAAACAAGTGCACGTGACCTTCTACCACACAAACATTGCGGCTCATTAAGTTCCAATCATATCGTCGCAGCGTACGTCAGATAAGGTTCATGCTGAGCTTTGGTCATTCCTGGTAAGAGCACGTATGATGAAGGAACAGCAGGTCCAGATCCCGGCCAGCCCAGGCAGTTATAGGGCATCATGTGGCCCGGGTTACCCGCGGACGGGTGAGCGTGCGGCGCGCCGGCCAAAACCCCGGGAATCCCGGGAAACGCGGAGACTCCACCGGGATACCCGAGCATTGAGTAATGTGGGAAAGGTGCAGGGGGTAATTCCGACATTTTGGAGGTCAGGTCGAGAAACGGATAGGGATTGGTGGACAGGTGATGACTGAAAAACACCCGAGTGGCAGCAGCGACTGACGTTTTCTCCGCGCTCAGCGAGTCCGTCTTCAACGGGTCACTGTCACCCACATTGTACGTCACATTAAAATGATACCTGTCTTTTTTGATCAAGTTTTTGGGCTTTCGCCGCGGTCTGTATTTGTAATCCGGGTGTTCCTTCATGTGAACGGCTCTGAGGCGTTTGGCCTCGTCAATAAAAGGTCTTTTTTCAGAGTCTGACAGGAGTTTCCATTCGCCTCCGAGGCGTTTGCTGATCTCCGAGTTGTGCATCTTTGGGTTGTCCAGTGCCATCTTCCGTCTCTGGGCTCTCGACCACACCATAAAAGCGTTCATGGGGCGTTTAACATGGTCCATAGGCTTTGCCATTTCTGAAGCAGTTTCCTCTGCTGCTTCTTTTTCAATTCAGTCTGCCGAAAAGCAGCCCAAAGTTCCTTTGACGCACAGTTCAGTCAGACCTGGCTGTCTTACCTTTGTAACATGGCACCAGTTCTGAGTCTGCGCTTAGAAATAAGTTTTGACTATATGTCAAATTTATGTGACTTGCAAAAATCAGATATTTATCTCTTCACACAAGTTCCAGTGGTTGAAGTTGTTATCCATCGGTTATGTTTATGGGAGCCTCTGAAGCGATCTCTGGGTTTAAATGCTGATCACTGCTTAGGTTTGTGCCGCCTGCGCGGAGTTATGAATGAAGTGGGCGTGTCCTTTCATCCTGAGACAAATGACGTACGTGTGGGTGTGTCCTGTGAAATCTAGAAACACTATGAGCAGCAACACTATGTTACCGTTTTTCATTTCTTTCACTGGTAGCAGTATTTATTTATTTTAACAGATACATACGAAAATTCAGCTTGTTTTACATTGTATTAAACTTTCAATCTTTAAAAAGTCATTAGTCATCATCACAATGATATTATACAGATCCAAACTACCTTATATAGAGACTCCAGCTCTGCAAATGCTGGACATTTACTCAACAAATAATTTACTAGATTCTGATGGATGAAAGTATCATGGTTTATATATGTTGTAATGTTCTTAAATCTGTACTGAAAATATATAGGCTATTTAGCATTTTCCAAAGTACATTCAAGTTGCGCATATTATCAGTTAGCCTACTTTAGTGGGATATACAGGTATCCATCCATCCATCCAATATTCAATAGAGTTGCCGCTCTTGTTTTGGTAACTCTTAATCAGTAGGCTGCTTTCATTACATTTTCCACTTACCGTGTGATTGAAAGACACCGCGACAAGTTCAGTCAACCTTGTGTCCATAACTGCGGTCATATGTGTTTCTCTGTTACTATGTGATTATAATGCAGTCTTTTAAACGGCGTTTCAATATTACAGGCTTGCAGAAGAAAGGAAGTGCTTATTATAACATCCAAGTAGAAATTCTACACTCTTTTGTTTCTTTTAATGGTGTCTCTTTATAAACTTAAATCTCCATAATCATCTTGTAACCATGGTCGTGTTATTTGAAGACAATTTATCTGCTGTAACCACTCAGGCTTTTAACCCAAGCCCAAATTACAACTGCACTGTAAGAAGTGATCTGTATTGTTTTTTTTTTTTTACATTGAAGACACAATTTTTACTCATAAATTGCTATTCATAATAATTAATTACAAAGTAACATTGAATTAAAACTATTAATCCTAAAAGCTGAAGTAAAAGTTTAACAAATATATATATTTTATGATGCATATGAATTGTTGACCTGCACCATTTCCTATACAGCATACAACAGAGCACATTGAATACATTACTGCATCGCACAGTGCAAACTGCAAAGCACTCGGCACTTATATTTGAAACTTTACTTGATTGGGCCAAGAGTGTGTCCACAAAATTGAAGGCTGGATGGCATTTACCTGCAATGTAATGAGCCAAGTTCATGTGACGACAGTATAGAATACTTCTATTTATTGTAGATGTATAGCATATGCATATATATATCCATAAACTATTCATTACAAACATACAGTAGCTGTGCAATCTTTTTTTTTTCACTTCAGTGCGATAAAACAGCCAGTGTGTTTTTATTGTGTTTCAATATTGCATACACAAATGAACAATAATTCCAACCATGTTTTGATCCACAGGAAGTGATAAGATCCTTTTGGAATTGCTTTTATGGAGCGGTCACACCCTGAGAACTAGGAGGTGTCAGTCATGAGTCAGGACCACACCAGAACAATATGCTTTGGGGTAATTATAGGAACAAATGACTCTTAAAACCGGCTCTGTGTTTAGTCTCCCTTTTATTCTCCTGAAAACATCTCAGAACGCATCTTGGATTTGCATGAGTGCTCTCGGTTATCTCTCAAAGAGAAGCTTATTTAGCAGAAAGGAAAAGAAAGTCCTTTGGAGAGAGCGGAAGAAAAGAACAATGCATTAAAAGGAGAAATCCTTTAATTTTCAGCTGGAAGAAGGGCCATTGTACGTCCAGCTTTGCCCTGCCTTCAGTACTTTATCTCCACTGCGCTTTGACAGAAACACCAAAGCTTTTAATGCTTTTAACATTTGCGTTCTAAAGAACAAGTGTGTGTGTGTGTGTGTGTAGAAGGAATCAGCTCTGCACATTCTTTGGTTTTCTAGCATCTTTTGCATATTTGAACACTTTCCATGACAATTGCACACTGAGAACAACACGCGGGACACATTCACAACTATTTCTAGGGTGAAAACAAGAAGGCAATTAAATGGAAAACTCTGTTACAGTTTACTCACCCACATGCTATTCCAAACCTGTATACATCTTCTTCATCTGCTGAACACAAAAGAAGATATTTTGACGAACAATTGATGGTAGCCATAGACTTCCATAGTATTGTTTCCTTTGTTATGGAAGTCAGTACCTACCGTCAACTGATTGGTTAGCTTCTTTTGTGTTCAACAGCTGAAGAAAACACATACAGGTTTGAATAAATGATGACAGAATTTTATTTTGGGTATGCCTTTAAGAGCTGGGGGTGTAAACTTTTGAACATGATGATGATTAATTTGTCTTAAAGATTCAATTAGAGTTTGCAAACTTGTAAACCTGCAAACTAAACAAAAAAAATATAACATGCCATTTATTTAATACTCTTGTTTTGTTAAATATTGCATATGATGCAAGGACTATGTTAATTTATGTGTTCCTTTCTTGGTTTAAACAAATAAATCGATATTGTTCAACTATCTGACTTTTCATTTAATCTGATAAAAGATAAAGGAGTTTTTGTGAATTTGGCTTTACGTTTCTGTAAAGTAAATAATGATGTTCAAGTTCGATGGTGACAGAAAAACCAAACAAACTTAAATTAAGTGAAAACAGGAACAATCAAACACAGGGAGAATACTGTCATGAATACGAAATTTAAATAAACCTTTTAAATGATTTTGAAAGCAAGTATGAAACTCGCAAGAGCTTGTCAACATACTAATACCTGTGTACTTACATAGTAACTAGATGTGTACGTAGGCTATGTAACCACAGTGTAAGTACACATTAGTACACAGAATCTACAGCTCAAATATTTCTGTAACTGCACACATGTAACACTGTACTGTAAGTACAAATGTGTAACAGGACATTGGTAACAACACCTTTTGCTAATGAAAGTACAACTGTGTAACAGTACTTTTTGGTAAAGAAAGTGTTACACTTTCTATATTAAGTAAACAATTCCATGTATTTACCATGTAATTACTCTGATGTTACACAGCAGCAGCCAGAAAGTTAGGCTTTACATAAAAAATTGCGGTTGGTGTACAGAATGTTACACTTTATTATGTTAAGTGGACAGTTCCTGAGGAGTTACCATGTATATACACTGTGTTGCACCAACTCAAGGTCCAACTCCTCACCCTTTTGTGTTACAAAATGTAGTTATATAATTCATGTTACACTAGTACTTAGTGAAATTAAAAAAAGTGTTATTTCCATTGTCCTGTTACACATTGGTACTCTGCAGTGCACTGGACCTCCAAGGTAAGATTTGAGAAACCCTTGCTGCGTCCGAAATCGCTTACTTTCCTACTATATAGCACGTGAAAAACAGTATGCGAGGCGAGTAGTATGTCTGAATTCATAGCATTCGAAAATCAGTAGG
>JAUCMS010000105.1:2937042-2951222 GCA_032357445.1 Enteromius radiatus | reverse complement strand
CTGTTTTAACGGTCGGGTAGTACGTTCAATTTTAAATGTAGTACCTACTTAAGCAGTATGTGATTTCGGACGCAGCACCTGTTTTAGGGTCTTAAGTCTAAGTTTGGTTAAAATTTCTCATTGGTAGTGTAAAAAACAGCTGTTTTCAGAGTAAACTGTATTGGGTCATTCTCCTTTACATGTTAATGAGCTCTGCTAACCCCACCCCTCTCTTCCGAGCTGCTCTCTGAGGGACTGTTGTTCGCTTTAGCCGCATTCATCGTTAAACTTGCAAATTTTCACGTCATTAGGAAAAGTGATTTGCAAAGATTGGTTTAAAACACCCTGTACTCACTACTGTAGGTTAAGCTGGATCACGAATGATTCGGGCGAACATTCAGGTAGATCGAGGGTGCTTCAGGACCAAACGTAATTCTCTTCAGCTGTTCAGATGACAGGAGTAAATGACTACTGCTGTGCTCGTTATTACATCCAGCAACAAAAAACCTCAAACGCTTAGGAGTCATTCTTGTCTACATCTACTCCGACAGTGAAACAACTGATGACGGCTCACCCAGGGCAGATTTGAGGTAAGACACCAGGGCCGTCTGTGCTAAAATGCTACTGTCAGTCAAACTATAATGGGAGTGGCCTTTGTCCGTGTGATGTCACACAGACTACAGCATCTCAGATCGGCTCATTTGAGAAAGAGGTAAAGATTTTGTAGATTTAAAAATATATATATATTGGGTGATTTTTTATTATTATAGGTTGGTTGTGTACAGGCACACATTTCAGTTCAAACAACTTGTGCATTATATGACCCCTTTAATAAAGCAGGACCATACCTCTACGATTCAGACATAATGCTAAATAGGAAGAGGAGGAGCCAAAATATGAAATTATAACTACTGACACATTAATTTAGGGTAAGACATATCAGAAATTGTGTGCAATTCAACATATAAAACTTGTATAATATGTTGCATCTGAAATGCAAAAAGTAATTAACCTGACTGACAAAATGTATGTTTTCTGAAAAAAAATGTGTAGGGTTCGTTCAGTTCAAATTTAAATTTGAACAACCCACAGTACGTTACATTTGAAATATTATGACAGGAAGAGGAATTCAGTGAATAGTAATTTGTTGAAATTCAACACAGGTAATGAATTCATGGAAGAATCCATCATTTTCTCTGTTCGTAAGGGCTGTAAATCTTCAAATCATTCAAAAAAAGAAAGGCTTTGTCAAGCCAATATGAACAAACTTTGCTTTTCTAGTAAAAACTGAATTAATTGTTTTAAATCCAGTACATATAAATTCAAATTCAGCATTTTTTGGATCCTGTCAGGAATGGACCTGGAATTCTGAATGGCTCACAGCGGTCAGGGTCATGAAACATAAGAATCCCACTGCCTATCATTCTCATGAATTCCTCTCAAAATGTCTAAAACCTATACAGTGTCCTTCAAGACGGACGACGTGCAGTATCTACGGCCACCCGGCGCTTGACGTGCTTTCGGCCCGCCATTACAGGGGTCCCCAGTCTTTTCACCCGCTCCAGCGTCGAGCACACAGGCCTCCCACGAGGAACTCAGAATCCAGCTGACATCACAAGCTGTTTTGTTGGCTGTCCTTTGTAGGCCGTAATGAATCCAGTGAATGTGAAAGGAGATAAAAGGACAGCTCCAGTGAGAGTGAAGGATGGTCACACTGTGTGGCTAATGTTCTGAAGGCTTTCACTGCGGAGAATGGGAACAATGGGAGCAAATGGCAGGACAATGACCAGTGTTTTTGTCCACTCAATTTGTCTGAGGTCCTTCAACCTAATCACATTCACTCAGAGTCATTTGAAGGTTTTGTTCGAAAGAGAAACTGCTGAGAGTTTGGGCCCGTGAACAAAAGGACAGAAAGGGGAAGAATCCCCATCTATCACCATGACAGCCGGACTTTAAGACAGGGATTTGGGTCCAAAGAAAACACGGGATGAATGGCGAGGATTGGAGAGAAAAGCCAACGTTTATTCTCTCAAAAAGTCATCAGACATGCTCAACCATCACATGCTTGAGAACGGCTTGAATTGTTGTTGAAGTTCTTTGTTAATGACACTATAAAACCTTGAAAATGTTTTTGGAGGTTACGTTTATACAATTGGGGACAAACTGTTTCATAATTTGCTTTGTAAATACACTGGGAAAAAAATTCATTTAGAATGTATTTACAAAGAAATGCAAGAAAAACAGTAGAAGTAGAAAGACTTATATTTTCTTGTAAAACTGATTTTTTGATTTACAATTATTTGCAATAAGTTTGAATAGTTGTCAGAGAAAATGGGTTTTAAGTCTCTTTGAACAGAAAAAAATAAATAAAAAAAGAACTTATTTTAAACTTTAAATATTAACGCACATGTCATGCCATGACAGTCAGTGAGGGAAGAGTTTCAAAGCAGTTAACTTGTTCTTAAGGCGCCAAGATTAATGCACATTAGTGTTGTCCAAAATGCATTTTTATTGGCTCTAGGTCAAATTTACGTTACATATTATTGTCAATTTCGTTTTATTGCATCTTTGTGCTTTACATGGTCAAGACAGAAATTGACAGCAATTAGTTTTGTATCACTCTAAACACATGCAACATGTGCGGTTCTGTCAAGATATTTGAAAGTTTATACCAATTCAAAGCCTTGCTCTGCACTAGTGACATCCACTGTAAGATTCACTCAGTTCTTAGCTATTTGACATTTTGGTGAATTGATGCATGGCTAATTTGTATAAATTTGTACAAAATCATGCATACATTTTCATGTGGTCTGTAATGCTATGGTAAAAACCTGTTAAAACTGTAAACTGACATTCCCAGAATTCTCTGCATTGCATTTCAAATTTTCTCTTTGATTTGATGTTTTTTCTTATAATGTATTTAAAATATATTTTTCTTAGATTAATTAATTCTAATTATTAGGGTTGTATGTCACATGTAACGTTGTTAAATGAATGTTTATTGCATATTTGAGTTTAATGAGTCTCACCATGATGGTGTTTAGTGTTTGTGTGAATGACTCTGAGCACCTTCTATATATGTTCATATTAAAAAGCAGCTTGTTATGGGTTTTGGGTCATCATGTGACTTTCTTATCACCGTCTACATTTAGTGATTATCAGTGTATTTCAAAGGTACAAAACAGATTGCGGTACTTTAATTAAGATTATAACTAAATTATAAACTTATGAAATTATGGTATTTAACATCATGTGACTTTCTCATCAACACCTGCATTTGGTGCCTATTAGTGTTTATTAACATTATATCAGTTAATGAAATTACGGTATCTAACCGTAAATTTAACTTAAAACCATAACACCTTAAATGTTGTTACCATATCTTTTATGGTCAAATTCCAGCAACCACAGCTGTCATTTTTTTACAGTATATTTTCTGGATTTGTTTAGTGTTTTTTACCTGTAAAGGTAAGTGAGAATTTGCTTTTCGCAATTCAGAAAAAAATACAGAATAGAGAGGTGTAAACTCAGAAATATGAGAAAAAAGTCTGAATTTTTATATGTAAAACTTTTTCACTCAAAACTGCAAGATACAGAATTACAAAGTAAAAACATGCAATTCTGAGAGCGATGCCTTCAGAATTACAAGATATAAACTCTAATAAGGATACTGACTTATTTTTCGGACAACTTCACACAATTTTGAGGTTACATCTTGCAATTCTGAGTTTATATCCCACAGTTCTGACTTTTATCTTGCAATTCTGTTTTTATATCCCAAAAAAGTAAATTGTGAGATAAAAGTCACAGTTAACTTTTGTTTTATTCCATGATAGAAGCAGACATTCATAGGGTTGGCACTGCCCCAAATGCAATTTTACGAACTAGAAGAATGAGTCTAAACTATTTTAGGTCATAAACAACAGACAATCACAGATGCTGTCAGCAGAACTTGTTTGGATCTGGGAACATTCTTTAAGCGTGCAATCAGTTATCAGTCTTCATTGTCAGCGCGGACTGCAGCGGTCCAAAGAAGAAGCAAACAGCTGCTTTCTATGTCACACTGATTTCACCTTCATCAGGACATTGTGCAGCTTTGCAACTGATATTAAGACCGTGCCATAAAACAGAGAATGGGGGTGGTGGCATGACAAATGCTTCTCTCCCTGTTCTTTTAAGCGATTTACTCCAGAAAAGCAATTTCTGTCAGAAGGTGTTTTGTTTAGAAGACTTAACTTTAGTACTTTTGTGGTGTTTTGACAGAAAATCCTACGGAAATGGCACATCTAAAATTACTACTTTTGGGAAACTTGAAACTCTGAATTTCCTCACATTAGATTAATTAATTCATTATTATTTAAGTATCATAGCTTCTTACAGTAATTCAATGACATTCAAGCATTTTTAAGCACAGCTTTTGGTGTCATTGTGTGTAATTGTTATGACAAAAAAATGGAGTTTCTGAGTTTATTTTCCTGCAATTGTTTTTCTTCTTCCACAGAATAATATATATATGTATACATTGTTATGGTAAAAAAGGTTCCAGTTTTAATTTACATTTACAGTTAAATACTGTAATTTCATTAACCGATATAATGTTAATATAACTCTATTTTTTACCTTGGAAATATACTGATAAGCACCAAATACAGGTGGTGATGAGAAAGTCACATGGATAACCAAACCAAATAACAACATTTAAGGTGTTATGTTTTTAAGTTAAATTTACGGTTAGATACCGTAATTTCATTAACTGATATAATATTAATAAACACTGATAAGCACCAAATACAGGTGTTGATGAGAAAGTCACATGATGTAAAATATCATAATTTCATAAGTTTATAATTTATTTATAATGTTAATTAAAGTACAGAAATCTGTTTTGTACCTACGGATAATCACTTAAATGCAGGTGGTGATGAGAAAGTCACATGATGAGCAAAAGCTCATAACAAACTGTTTTTAAATAGTAACATAACATAACACTAAACACCATCATGGTGAGTGAAATATGCAGTAAACATTACCTTACATTACACAGGGAATTCTGGGAATGCCAGTTTACGTTTTTTCCCTGAAATTTTACAGTAATTGACCATTAACCGTAGCATTTTAGCAGTTTTTTTACTGTCATTTTTTACAGTGTATGAAGGTAATTGCAACCTTTCATCTCTCTTGTTTTTCATGCAGTTGCAATATTGCAAGTTCTGCATATACAACACAGTCTCACAAGGAATTCACAAGGTGCCAAATTTGTGCCAATTCGTACTAATTCGTACGAGTGATTTCGTACGATTTGTCTAAAACCACGTGATGGGTAGGTTTAGGGGCAGGGTTACATTTAGGTCGATCGTACAAATACATACGAATTGGCATCTCGTAAAATACGTACGATTTAGAATAAATCGCATGAATCCGTACAAGTGAGGTCGTACAAATTAGCCACCTCGTAAAATATGTACGAATTGCCGTGAGGTTGGTATATACATATACATATCTCACAATTATGAGAGAAAATATCAGAATTGTGAAGAAAAAGTCTGATTTGTGAGATAAAAAGATGAATATTATGAATATATATGAATAAATGAGAATTCTTTTTAGTTGCTATAGCAGCACAGATGCTGTCAGCAGAACTTGGTTTAAACTGAGAAAATTCTGTCATTATGTTTTAATAATAAAAGTAATAGTATTAGTTAATAGTAATATTAACAGTGCATTCTTTCCTCAAAAAAAACAACAACACTTGTTCTAATTATTTAAAAAACACTGCAATGACATTTTTATGAGTGCAAATAATTGTCAGTGTCATGAAATGTTTTAATATTAATAAGATATTGTAAAATTCCTCTTCAGTTGACAAGAACAGGCATCCAGATCACAAGATGAATGTAACTCTGGCCTACTTCACATGCTTCAGTGTGTGTGTGTGTGTGTGTGTTTAGCTTTGCCATAAGATCATCGCTGTAAGGGAAGCATACCACATATCTCCCATAATAATGGATCTGGCTATCCTTTCATATCTTCTCTCAATTTTTACGCATTACCAGAGTGTATTGAAAGTGCTTTTTCAATGGAAAAGCAAAGGCAAGCATTCCTTCTTGTGCACACCTTTGAACTGAACACAATAGGATCGTCTACTGCAAAGATCTCACACTTTTGTTTGTCCATCCAGGAGGAGAAAGGCCTACAGTATCACTTACACTCCAGAGATGATGGTTACGATTACAGACAAAGCCACAAATGTTGAGGACAAGAGGCTGTGATTCGATGCCTGCTTGCCTAACACATTGCCTCTTGTTCTCAGTCAATCCAGGATTTTGCCTTCAGGTTAATTCCTTTATGCCCTAACATAACATAGTCTCAAAACACCATGGGACACGGATGACAGACTGTAAACAAATACCTGCTGTCACCTCCGGCACCAAATCTTAAAGCCATTATGGAGAGGGATGTAAAGTGACAACGTTTTTTCTTCTCCTGGTTATTGGGATACAGGGGGTTTCCCAGCTGTAATCAACCCATATGGAAATGAAGTTTAGGATAACATACTGTGCCCTGTGACATGATTATGATCAATTTAACATGTGATTTATTTAAAAAAACAAATACTGGAAAAAATTGGCAAATATTGTAACTACTTTACTTCACCTGCACTGGAAAAAATCATTTTCAAAGTTAAAGATTATTGGATTCAATTTTGAAAGAAAATACCGCTTCAGTTTTTCTACTTCAAACTTCATTTAATTCAGTGTTACTCAATTTTTAGGTCGCTTACGATTTTAAATCATTCATTTTTTACATGAAACATGTAAAAAGCTACTTGTGATTTACTTTGCATGCATTCATGAATTAAACAACTAAACATAAATCAAATGAATCAACTTAAATAGTGAGCGGTGCCTAAACATACCGTAAAAAAAAGGGTAGAATATGTATTATTATATACAACTGTATTATTTAAAGAAATGTTCTGTATTTGAATTTTTTTGTAATTAATTAGATTTTTTCAGGTGTTTTACTAGTAATTTTATTTTTTTCCACTTCAATTTATAATTTCCAGAAAATGAATGGAGCTGCCTGTACCTCTTCTGTTATTTTTTAAAGTGAAAATAAATAAAGAAAATAAAAGTACTCCTAATAATAATAATAAATCATTCATTCATTAATTGTAAAAACAATTCTGCATAAAAGAGCACAAAAAAGATGATATGTTAAGTGATACCAAGTGGTTTAATCCAAAAACAAGAATCTGACATAATTGCAAATACATATTTTAACATAAATGCAAAGAACACAAACATGTACTTCTGACCTTTGAACAGCAAAAACACTGATTCTTCCGATCAGCAGAAACCATGTCGTTGATTCAAACGGAACACAAACCCAGATGGATATGACAACAAATATTTAACTTAATTCTCAAACAAATAACCAAAAAGTTAAAAAACATTTAAATGAGTGTCTGTCGGGCTGAACAGCATTTCACAATAATCTTCAGTGGCTAGTACTGCATCTTTCTCATTTAGCTCTCCATAAAGCACAAAGCATAAAAAATACTTAATATTCAAAAACATACAAGACAATGAGCAGCAGAGAAAAGCTGCCGGTGTTATTGTGTGCAGCCACTCAACATCCCTTTCATTCGCACAGATTCACAAAACTAATTATAAAAATAAAATAATTGTAAAAATAATTTCAAGGAAATCGTGGACAGCAATAACGGGCCCATTAAACACAAAAATAAAGGATTGTTTGTATTGCACAAGAAAGTTTTTTTTGCTCAAGAAACAATGCAGCATTACAAAATGAGTGTTATCCAGCATTTTCTTTTCCTCTGTAAGCCGTCTCTGAAAACTGATTTTTTTTTTTTGGATTAAGGCAGGATTGTCAGAATCATAAATAATAAATAAACAAAAAACGAACTACTTTATAGAGCCCTCTCCGTACAGTGTTGCTATCAGAATCAGCACCCCTTTTGGTTCATGTAGTATAAAGGCACCGGGAAAACTAAATGAGTCTAGTTCATAGCATAGTGTTTCATTCGAGCAAAGGCAAGCTATTTCTTTGGCCCCTAGCAGTTCTGGTACTACACTTACACATTAAGGCACATGTTAATAATAACATACAGTGGTGTGCAGTCTCTAGCCTATCATACTGGAGTGTTTGTATCTCTGTCGTCTCTGGCGTGAGCGCTCAGTGCGAGCATCTCCGGCTCCGCTCAGTGGGAGGAGGATGCTGGGTGTACATCAGGCACTTCACGGGCCGTTATAAAGCAGTCTCGAAGATAATCAAGCTGCCATCTCCGGTGGTGGCGAAGCCGTTGAGCTGGTGGACCGGACTGCGGTTCATGTACGCCTGCGAACCAAGAGAAAGACACAACGCAGTTAGTGTGATGTACACCAAAGGTCAAAAGATTAGAATAATTCAGATTTTTAGTTAATTCAGGCGGCATTTATATGATTAAAAATACAATAAAATATGTAATATGAAATAATTTTACTATTTAAATATATTTGAAAATGTTATTTCTCTCTGCTATGCAAAGCTGAATTCTCAGCATCATTACTCCAGTCTTCGGTGTCACATGATACTTCAGATATCATTCTAGTATGCTGATTTAATGCCCAATTATTAACAGTTTTTGCTTAAATTATAATACTATTTTTAGGATTCTTTGATTAATACAGGTTAAAAACAATAGCATTTCTTTGGAAAAATATACATCAGCGACTTTGGATCACAAAATATTTGTAGCAATAGCAAACAATACAGCACTGTGTGGGTCAGAATGATTGATTTTTATGGCAAAAATCATTAGGATATTAAGTAAAGATCATGTTCTATAAAGACATTTTCCTATCATAAATATATCAAAACTTATTTTTTGATTGGTAATATGCATTGCTAAAGCTTCCTTCGGACAACCGATTTGGTGATTTTAGGAGATTCCAGATTTTTCTAACAAACCATACATTAACTGGAAGCTTATTTATTCAGCTTTCAATATAAATCTAGATCTTTTTATGACTAGTTTTGTGGTCCAGGTCATATATTTGCAACATTTAAAAATGTGTTATATATAGAATGAATGCAAATGCAAATTATGCAGCACTGTTTTCAACACCGTTTCTTGATCATCAAGTCATCATATTAGAATAATTTCTGAAAGAACAATGGAGACTGGAGTAATGATGCTGAAAACTGAATTTTGCATCACATGAATAAATTATTTTAAAATATATTCAAACAATATTACAGTATCACTGTATTTTTGATCTAATAATGGCAGCCTCTGTGACCATAAAATATATATAAAACATTTTAAAATATAATAAAACAGAAAACAATTATTTTAAATTGTAATAATATCTTTTTTTTTTTCTAAATAAATGCAGCAAAGAGGCATCTTTCCGAAACATTAAAAATCGTAATAATTCCAAACTTTTCAAGTTTATGTGACCCTTTAATGAGACCTGGAAATGGATGAAAGGCGTCACTCTGTTCCCAAACCTTCCTTGACAATGCTTTTCTAAACACAGGGGACGGGACACAGCAGGCTGAATGGAAGTAAAAATCCCCTCTTATTTAATATCATTATTATGCAGTAATCAAAACCTCTCATTGTATTTAAAAGCACCCATGGCTAACAATGAGCGCAAAGACAAAAAGAAGAAAAAGCACCTGGTGTTCAGACCCCCCCCCCCCACCCCCTGCAGATACACAGAGAAAAGTCCCAACAACACAAAGCATGGCCGACAAACAGTTGGCCACACTATCAGATATACTCTCAATTGAGCCGGCATTCAGAGCGCACAATGGCGGAGTGGTCTGATATCAGGTGGATGTGTGCTTGAAAGCCCCGGCGGTCAGCTCCAGAGGGGCCGGTGTGGAGAATGAGCTCACCGACTGAAGGAGGCGGAGAGGAACCCGATCCGAAGGGTGAACAACGTGCCGCCGAGGAGAGGGAATCTAATACTGACTGACAGCACAAAGGCCTGGGCTCTTTCAAACGTACAGTATTGTGGCTTTCTGGCACAGGTACATGTGGCACATATTTGGCGATGGGACAGGGAGGCTTCGCTCTGCTCACCTGTTTGGCGGTCAGCAGCAGAGAGGCCGCCTCTGCCTTCCCCGTCTGCTGCACCATCTTGTAGAAGATCCCGTTCTGGTTCTGCAGGAGAAGGTGAGGGGCGTCGTACTCGTGGATTCGACCTGCATCCAGAACCTGTGGGAACAGCGAATATCCGTTTCTGATTCCTCGAAAACTGATACTTTTCCACAACTGGTTACATGATATAAACATTAGAACCATGTGATATTTACAGCTGGGGTCTCATTACATACGCACAAAGTGGAGGATATAATAGAACTAAATTAAATTTAGACATATAATAGATGAATTTCATCACTTTTTATGTGGCAATGATGTGCATGATATTATGGCGGACATAGCTAGTTTTGGTGGTCGAACGGTTGGACCATTTTTGAATATTTTTATAGATTAATTACAAAATGTAACAAGAATACTGGATAATTTTTATTTTATTAGTTGTTATTTTTATTTTATTTACATACAAAAAGTATTCTCGTCACCTCTTAACATTCAGATTGAACCAATGATGGACATGGAAGTGATTAATGAAAAAAATAATTTCAGGGTGGAGTATCCCTTTAAAAAACAAAAACTGATGCCAGAAAAAAAATTGGAAATTTCTAAAAATATTATCTCTCAATTACCAGTATTATTCCTTTAATCTTATAACTCTTGACTGCTGAAATAAATTAATTAATTCAATAATAAAATTAACATTACTCCAGAATTCAAATAGCCATTTTACTTGAATAAACTTTCAGTTTCAGCTGACAAAGAAGTGTGTTATATATCAAGAGGTGTGGAAATTCATGTGAAATTTGGGAAAGCGGCTAAATATATTTTACAAAGCTATTTTTGAGACAAATCTAAATAATAAAGCCTGATTTAATTGCTTGGGTTAAGGGTGACCTGAAACCTTTATTATGTAAATTAAAAGGAAGATTGTTGAAGATCGGTTGCTGTACTAAAAAGTTTTACACATCTCTTTTAGGTCAAAATGAATGCCTCATGATAAAGAGCGCTCCGTCTCTGCACTCACCAGGATGCGGTCGCTGTCTATGATGGTGTTGAGTCTGTGAGCGATGGTAAGGACCGTACAATCCTTGAACTTGTCACGGATGGTTCTCTGGATCAGCTCATCGGTCCTGTAGAAGACAAACATTTCTGTTATAGCTCTGGTTATAGAGTGGTTATATTCCTTTGTATAGGTCCTTAAACAATCTCCAGGCCAAAGGACGCACCGAGGGTCCACGTTTGCGGTTGCCTCATCGATGATAAGGATCCGGTTCTTCCTCAGAATGGCCCGAGCCAGACAGACGAGCTGCCGCTGACCCACGCTGAAGTTTGATCCAGACTCAGCCAGTTCTGTCTCTAGTTTAGCAGGCAACTCCTCCACAGCAGCCTTCAGCTGGACCTTTGAGCAAACAAAGCACGCCAAGAGCTGGACTTTGAGATCGTTTAATAAGGCATTACATCTGCAATCATCAGGTAAATCTACTGGGGAAAAGTTCACATCAAAAAAATGGATTTATGGACCCTTTTAACCAAGATCTATTTGATTTGTCACATGCAGATAGTGTTAAATAAGTGTTAACGATCAGATTACACAAATCTTGCATTTGTGTTGAGACTAAAATGACATGAGCAACACAGCACATGTGCATAAAAAAAAAAGAAAAATAACAAAAATATCTCTGACATATTAGATGATGTACTGTAGTGATTCCCAGGTTGGAACCCTTAAAGCTAAAATATTTATTTGAAAATATTTTCATATCTTAATTTAACAACCGCTTAATCATCATATGAGAGCAAATCATCAAATAAAATATTATTTTAAGTGTTTTATTTTGATAGTGTGCATTTGAAAACTAATTACATTTATATCACTGATTTAATAAAACATATTCACAAGTGGATGTTTGGAACTGACCCCTCTGAGCTGATCAGGAGAGAAACCTGTATAAAAAAAAAACACCATTGTGTTTTCGATTACTGCGGTGTGTTTACCTCTTCCAGAGCGTTCCATAAGTCAAGGTCTGAGTGCTGGCTGAAGGGGTCCAGGTTCTTCCTCATGGTTCCTGTGAAGAGCATGGGATCCTGAGGGATGATCGACATTTTCTTGCGGAGGTCGTGGAGGCCGATCTCTGAGGTCAACACCCCATCCACTAAGATTTTACCCTCCGGCTCCGTCAGACGGAACAGGGCTGAAATCAGGGAGCTTTTCCCTGCACCGGTCCGTCCCACGATCCCCACCTGATCAATGAAGAGCAGAAAACATCAGTGCACACGTCCTGACAGATGCTGACATCATGCTCCGGAGCTGCCCTGCTGGATCACCTTCTCTCTGGGTCTGAACATGGCTGAGAGGTTCTTGAGGATGACGGGTCCATCAGAGCTGTAGGAGAAGTTGACCCTGTCGAAGGTTATCAGGCCCCGATTGGGCCAATCGGGAGGAGGGCGTTTCTGGGTTTCCCAAGGCGCTTCGCTTTCCAGCTCTGTGTATTCGACAACTCTCTCCACTGACGTCATCTAGACGGACACATTATTCAGAAACATTATTTGAACACATCACAGAAACAGCGCTTATAATTTATTAACATGCTGTTATAACAAATAATCCAATACTCCCAATAAAAACAGTATTATCAATACTAGCAACATTTGTCTGTGCATGAGTTTCTCACAATAAGTATGCAGCTTTCTGCAACAGAGGAAGAGGTACACTACCATCCCAAAGATTTAAAAAAAAAAAATGCTTGCAGTCAATTAAAGTGTCAAGTAAAGACTTGTACACTATTTTTTATGCCAAATAAATATTTTTCCATGATTATTAAGCTGTTATTAATAAAATTATTAACCGTTTTAACACTGATAATAAATAGAAATGTTTCTTGAGCATCAAATAAACATATAACACTGATTTACTGTATGAAGGATCACATGACTCTGAAAACTAGAGTCATGCTGAAAATTCGGCTTTGCTATCACAAAAAATATATTTCGATTTGAAATATATTGAAACAGCAAATGGTTATTTATAATTATAATAATATTTCATAATTTTACAGTTTTACTTTATGTTTTTTGTTAAATAAACGCAACCTGGGTGAGTCAAAGAGACTTCTGTCAAAAACATAAATATAATTGATAGACCCCAGAGAAGTGGAAATTTCAGATATTTAGGATCTTACCATGTTCTCCACCTCAGCACTCTGACGAACGCCCCACTGGAACATTCCCATCAGGGTGACAGAATAAGACAAAGCCAATCCCACATCTCCCGCCTTCATACCTGTGAAAACCAGACACAATCTATTCACATACTGCTCTCAAAAATGCTGAAAAGAAACCAAGTTGCTCTAAACCCCCATAAGGATTTTCCCACTGACAGCGAAAAATAAAAATGAAGAAATCACGGTTTCAAATTAAATTTGGCAAACTGGCAATTAAAGATGATTAATTCCTGAGACCTGAAACATTTTCACTTTCAAAGGAAACAGATGTTTAACAGACCAGCCTTAATGTATCATGTCATTTCATTTTGTCTTTTCAATTTGATCATAATTAACGACATTGTCACTTTATCCTTCATGCAGAATCAATTTTATCGAAATTAAGAAAAACGAAATGCATAACACCACCAATAGTTTGGGTAAAAATCTCTTACAGCTCTAATGATTTATTTAATAAAGAGAAAATTAGCTTTTCTATTTTAATATATTTCAAAATGTATTCCTGTGATGTTAAAGCTGAATTTCTTGAATTAAAAAAAAAATTATTAGCAATGTTCTGCTGTTAAAAACTGGGACTTTATACAGGACTCTCTGATGAAAAGAAAGTTAAAAAGATTAGCATTTAAAAAAGAAAAACATTTCAAATGCCTGTAGTTTCAATTTTTTAATGCCTCTTTGCCTCATGTCGCTCCAAACCCAGAAGACCTTCGTTCACATTCGGAACACAAGAGAGCCATCAGACCCTCCGTAGACAGCAACACAACTGAAATCAGGGCTTAAAAACGAAAAAAAAAAAATCCATTCGGTTCACTCCGAGCAGAATCGATATTATAACGTTTCTGTTCTTGCGTTCCTCATTAAACAAT
>JAUCMS010000105.1:2921585-2936942 GCA_032357445.1 Enteromius radiatus | reverse complement strand
AAGCTCGTCGCATCAGAAAGAGCTCTGCTTATGACGTCTGCTTCGCGGGCATTTCACGTTGTATGCGTCACCGTCGCGTTTGGGCACACAATTTGAATTCATGTTTTTGGTCTGCCAAATTGACATAGGATAAAAATACCGTTATTAATTTAATTTCTGTTTCCGTTTCTGTTCAGAACGATTAAAATTGATTTTGTTTTCGTTTTCGTTCCTGTTTAATGTCATTTGTTTTCGTTTTTCGTTTTCGTTCCTTGAACCGGTTCAGAGCCCTGACTGAAATGATTCCAGACCCAGAAACGTGGTAAAAACATCAGTGCCTCAATTTCAGTTTTGCAAAACTAGAATACAACAAAAACAAAAAATAGCATATCATCAGCAAACCTTTCTTCTCCCCTGACTTACGTCTTCCATCATTTCAGAGAGCATCACTACGTATGCATACACCTTCCTCTAGGTTTAAATAACCACAGATTATGCACATGTGCGTGCTTTCCCCCCGGATGTAAACAAGGCTGATTACGTCAAATACGCTAAAGCTATTGCATCACATGGACTGTTTTTAGCCACTATTGTCACATGGACTGTTTTTACTATGTTTCTGGATCTAGGATCATTTCAGTTGTGTTGCTGTCTATGGAGGGTCAGAGAGTTTGTGTTCTGTAATTTGTGTTCTGAAGAAGAACGAAGGTCTTATGGGTTTGGAATGACCCTTTAAACGCTGTGCTTTGGCTAGTAGTGTGTATGCTTTGTATATCTCACTGTCTTTAAGAAGAAGACATCCAAAAGCAGTTATGGTCACAAACACCGAACACATTCCATCCAAGCGCACTGCAAACCAGCGTGAAGTGGTCAAGAACAGGAACCAGGCCTCTGCAGGAGCACACAAAACATTTAAAAACAATGCACTGCTAATCTGAGTCCTGCAAGTGGCCTGCTCCTTCACTGACCCGAGTGCAGATCCTGATGGGCATCAAACGTTTGCTGAAACCTTTCCTCAGCTTTAAAGGCACGGATGGTCCACAGGCCTTGCAGTGAAGATGACAGATGGGAAAATACAGGACTCCGCGCTGTAGAAACACAAGCTCCAGTCTCAACGTACAAGAACAGAGCTGCTCTGAAGAAACACTACTGAAGACAATGGAGAAGAGAGAAAACTGGAGACACTTACTTGTGGATTCAATGCGCTTGACATCTCGTGATGTCCGCAGGAAGTAGCGGCGTAGAAACAGGAAGGCGATCAACAGAGGAACCACGGGAATCAGAATCCAAGGGATGACAGAAGACGCCACAGCAATGACTCCAATGATTTGAAGAAACACCTGGAAGTGAATATATACATGCAATTAATTTAAAGCAAAAATATATACATTTATTAACATCAACAAACAGTAAAATAAATAGTGTTTTAGATGAGAGGTGAGCGGTAGAAGCACTGCGTCACGATGGTTGACTGCTGGGTCATTAAAGCACTTTGTGGTTTTGGTTGCTCACTTTTAACCACAAACATTTATCGAAGAACACAGGAGAAAAACAGCCCGGCTGCCATGACAGCACGACTCAGCACTTTCTGAGATCTCATTCAAATAACCCATAATCCCCTACTAGTGTTACTGTGTTAACACTTAAGGTTAGTGTTGAGATGAGCAGAGACTATGGTGGAACAGAAACTGACAAAAGCTTTACTGTGCTTGTGATTTTAGGACTCGCCATATAGAAGAACCTCAATAACGTCAAAGTGAGATCTCTCTCTTTTAAACTGCTTTGGTCACTTCATCAGCGTGGTCACGTGGTCAGAACAGATACCAGTTTGCTGTGGTATGCCATGACATGTACAGTAACATGTTTTATTCATAGTGGCATCCAGTCATCATCTTGGAAGTAAAATGGTTAATTTGCAATGAAATCCTTTTTTTTTTTTTGTTTAAAACTTTTGGCAATCCAAATAATGCTGGAATCTATAGCTGATCTCACTTACAGTTTATTCATCACACTAGAAATGGAGGATCGAGTATACTGTATATACTTAATTTATTCCAGAGGCCGGGAGCCACTAGGGGCCCTCAGCAAACTTCTGATAATAATTAAAATTTATTTAAAAAGAGAAAAGCTGAACTAAAAAATAGTAGGCTGAACAACAATAAATTGAATTATTTATTATGTAGTTGCTCCACCTTAACAACTGTTTTTATTTGTATTTTTCCCCCCAGTCTTGAAAAATCTGTATATACTGCAACTATATGAAGTTTTCTATAGAAAAATAATATATTTTTTTTTATAAAATCTTACAAATCCATGAAAATGTTTCTAATATATTTACACATTTTTCTAGCAATTTTAAAGCTGTAAAATATTTTAATTTCTTATTTTTAATCCTATTTAATCCTGAATTTTCCTTTTAATTTTTGTTCAGTATAACAATAGTTACGTCAAAAGTTTACATTTTTGTACATATTAAAATATATAAAAGAATAAGGGAGCATATTACTTTTTATTGCATTTAAATTAGTCAAAAAATCTTACTGACAAATGGGCAAATTTAAAAAATGTAATATTACAACTAATTAGTATCTTTATATTTAAAAAAATTACATCAATTCCATTAGATTTACCAGAGGAAACATTTACCTACCCTGAGTCAAAATGTTTGAGAAGTACTGGAATAAACGTCACATTTGGCGAAAGTAGTGAGTCATAATCCTCCAATATATCGTTTCTTCAATACTTCAGGGAATCACCCATTTACAGGTTCAGAAGCTGTAATCACAATGTGACGTGATTTGGGTTTAAGTGATTTTACTTAAAGAAGAAGAATGAGTTGGGGCAGTGTTTCTACATCTCAGCTTTCACTAAGTCATGCTGATAAACAAATTTCGGGAGGAGCAGGTGCGAATAATTAGACACAGCTGGCTCCGCATTTCATCAATCAGCCCATTTCGTTTTATCCAATCAAATCTAATCTCCTTCACCTTAAATAAGCCCTCCTCCTCCCCTTCTCCACCTTTATACCACACCTTCCTCAGCCGGGGGGCATGGGGGGGTTCGAGCCGGACAACGAGCTCTGCCCTCACAAGGGTTCAAACCCATAAGGCTCAGAGTTCGCCGATCTCCCAGCTCGCCCCCTGGACAGCACGCCAAACATGCTTTAATGAGGAAGTGTGAACTCGTGAAACACACAAACACAAGAAGTTTGGTACTAGTGTGAGAAAACCAAGCACAAATGATAACTTCCTCCATTATTCCTTCAACAATATATCGCCGCTCATCTTTTAAAGGCAATCATTCCGCCTCGAAGGCGCCAATACTGTATAAATAGTACAGGCAGAATAGCAGTAAGCTATTTTTTAGGAAGTATTCAACAATGCCTGCTGACTTTGCTGTCACACTATAGGGAACCAATAGTGAGAGAGGACTGTGGGAAAGACTAAGTGACTGCCGTGTTTTCTCATCCAAAGAGAGAACAAGGAGAGCACAATGAAAAGCTCCTTAAATGAAAGACTATTGTACTTCTAACTCAGTCTGTCAAGTTTCAGACAATAGCGCTCTGAGCACATAAAGTGACGCCTGTCACAGACGTATTGACCACATTGTCATTAGCCAGGGAAAAAGCCACAATATGTTGTTGGTCTACAACACTTGGTTTACCAGAGCGAATAATGCACATAGCCACAAGTGATGGGTGTTCGAATACGGCCACGTCAGCATGTGCATATTATGTGGTGTTCAACAGACACTGCACTGCAAGACGTACCTGGATAAAATCCACAAACGTCCACGGAAGTAAGGAATCAAGGTGGCCGATGTCTTTGGAGAAACGGTTGAGGATTCTTCCTGAAACGACAAAGGAAAAGCCATTCTGAGGACAAAACTACTTCCAGAACATTAGCAAAATTTTAGCACATTTTAATTTGACTTAACTAGACAGGACAGGCACAGAAAATGATGAAATACTGATTCACTGATCACATTTATATTTAAAAAGCTTTTGTAAAAATAAAGGTCATGTGGTGCGACCGCCATGAAATAAATGAATATAAATAATTATAAATAATAATAACAGTTTTTGTTTATGTAATATATAGGTTCATACTGTGTACATTTATTACGTTTATATAAATACATACACATACAGTATATTTTGTAACAATATTAACATGTATATTTACATAATTTAAATGATATATAAATACATTTAATATATAAATATAACATTTTTCTTAAATATATACATTTATGTGCACGTTTTATATATACATAATATAATTTATTTATTAATATTTCAATGTAATGTAATATAATAAATATAATTGATTTATAAATATTACATATATTATGTAAACAAAAACTATTATTACGGATGTGATATGGATTCATCACAATTAATTGTTTAACAGCACTAATAAACAAATCTAGACTAAAAACAAACTGTTTTATCACTTATTATATTTGATCCCTTTAAATCACTTATATATAAAAATAAAATAATAAAAATGTATGATATTTAATGGACTAATATTTCACACATCTGTTTGCTTGGAAATAGAAATAAATAAATATATAGTAGTCAACTGGTTTAAAAAACGTTGAGAAAGTCGATAAAAACATTGATGAAGTTATGATCCACTTGAAATATTGATTAGCATATATATATATATATATATATATATATATGCTAATCAATATTTATATATATTTATATATATATATATATATATATATATATAAAAATACAACTTCAATAATTACTTAAAAAATATGGTATAACTATCGAGTATGGCATAAGATTAAAAAAAAATAAAAAAATCTGAAAATTGTAAAAAGTTTTTTATAACCATATACCCAAAAAACCAACATAAAAAGAACACATTTTAACTAGACAGCAAATTAGTTTTAATATCTCTCCTTTTACTTTATCTTGGACAATCTTATTCAGTGATGGTGACGAAAGCATCACAAATTTAAAACAGGCTGAAATGCTGACAGTGACACGCTGTGCAAACCTTTCTATTGCATTATTTTATCAATAACACAATCCCATATTGCCATTTACTGCTTATCTAACTGGTTATGATCATTCTGGCTATAAAGGCCTTTAACCCATGATAGTGACTGGGAGCATGATAAATGGCAGATTAAACAAATACGGCAAACAAAGGAGAACTCAACAATGGAACCATGCAGGATTTCTGTTTGTCATTTGTCAGAAATGTTTATGGCTAATCATGCTTATATTACAAGTCCCAAAGGACTGGCAGACATTATAAACACCCACTAGTGTTAACCAGTCTTTATTATCAGAGAGCATAGATTAGCAATGAGCGCCGAGACACAGGATACGGTAGTTGTGTCAACTAATCCACATCACAAGCTTATTCCAGCCATAAAAGTATGTGATTTCTGCGAGTACCTCCCGCTGTAATTGTGCCTCGTGTGTGCGCTGTTGATAACAGTATCGTGAAAAAGGGCTCCAACTGATTCTTCAGTTGCCATAAAACTATCTATTAGACTTTTGAGACTCGTAAATGCTCTTTTGCTCATGTTATCAATAATAACACCCCGATAAGCAGCCCTCAATGACACACAACAGAGCTCTGCTGTTTGCTCTTTAGAAGGTGGGAAAAAACTGCATTATACTGGCCATCTCAGCCGACTTTGTCCTGTACGTTCAAATAATGACCACCCATTATTACGCATATTATATAATATATAATAATGTCCCCCAAAAGAACAACTACACATTTACATGGTCTCTCCAAGTAATAACCTTTTCATTAATTATATAATAAAACTTTGGACAATATATTATTATTATTATTATTATTATTAGGAGATATTTTTAAATATACCACTAAAATAAAATACAGTAAGTCTTTACGGTATCTTCAAATATTTTTTTTATTAATAATTTAATCAACGTTTATATATTTAGAAATGATATTAAATAATTAATATTTTACATCAATTTACATTTACATTATTATTATTGGTAGATATACTTTGAAGATATACCATCAAAAGTTTGTTTGATCTTTTTAATAAATAAGGCGAGTCTAAAGCTTTTATGATATTTCCAAATAATAACTTTTTTATTAATTTATAATTATGTTTATTTTATATTTATTAACACAACTTGGGATAATTTTCATGAACATTATTTACACACACATATACACATAGTACACACACACACACACACACACACACATATATATATATATATATACACACACACACATAAAAATAAACACACACACATAAATATAATTCCTATTATTTTTATTATTATTATTTGGGGATATACTTTGAAGATACCATCAAAAGTTTGGAGTTAATAAATAAATAAATAAATAATACAAATTAAATAAATAAACAAACAACGAGTCTAGAGTTTTAAAGTTTTTTTTTTAATTAATATTTATAAATGTTAATTGCATTATATTTATATAACACAATTTGGGATAATTAATAATTTTTATGTTTTATTTGAGATATATTTACATAAATATAATAACAATTTATTATTATTTGAGGATATACTTTAACAATACCATCAAAAGTTTGGACTTCACTGGAAACGTAAACAAACTAAGTGTTCTGTGTTTTGATGTTCAGATTTACCTAGCCTTATCTACAAATGACTATAGCCCCATCTGCCAATGCACTGATAAAATTAATGGTTGGATGTGACAAAACAGAAAACTGAAGTCGTTGCATTTAGAAACAAATATGAAATTCTGAAGGTGAATGCATACCTTGACTCTAGACTGATTCTTAGATCTTAGTTTCAGTAGTCATGTCAAAGCAACTGAATCAGCATTCTATCATCTCAAAAACATTTCAAGAATTAGATGTTTTGTTTCCAGTCAAGACTTTATCACCAGCAGGGTGGATTATCGTCTCCAGTCCTCGGGTCCTTACACTCGGTTACATTTAGGATTGAAGTACTTTTACTCATTTATAAATCACTCAATGGCCTATGACCTAAATACACTGGAAATATATTCTCACTGAATATAAACCTAACAGAGCACTCAGATCATCAGAGTCGAGTCAGTTAGAAATACCAAGGATTCACACAAAACAAGGAGAGTCCGCTTTTAGCTTTTATGCTGCCCGCAGTTGGACCCAGCTTCCAGAAGAGATCAGATGTGCTAAAACATTAGCCACATTTAAATCCAAAAACTCATCCGTTTAACTCTGCATTTATTAATTTATGAGCTCTGTGCTACGTCCAAACTGATTCCAGGGTATTTTATGTACAAACATTTTCTATTTGTAACCATTTTATTTTTATTTTAAATCAATTTTTAAATCATTGAATTCTTTTTTATTGTTGTGATCATTATTTTTTTATGATCATTTTATTTCCTTTTATGTAAAGCACTTTGAATTACCATTGTGTATGAAACGTGCTATATATATATATATAGACCTTGCCAAAACAATGAAGAATAACTTATTATTTCATTATTTATGCCAGTGGTTCTCAACCCTGGTCCTCGCGCCCCCCTGCTCTGCATATTTTGCATGTTTCTCTTTGTTAACGCACCTGATTCTGATAATCACCTCATTAGAAGAGAGCTCCGTGCATGAGCTGTGTTCTCAATCGACATGGTCCCTACACAGTGTCCGTTAAAGTTTACTTCACTTCGGAACATTCATTCACGGATTTGCAACGTAAATAAGTTAATATGATTTAAATTACGTCTCGCACACTCGCGCACACACTGTGCTAGATCAGCGGTTCTCAATCCTTGTCCTCTCCTCGCGCCCCTGCTCTGCGCATTTTGTATGTTTCTCTTGTCATTTGTTCTGTTCGAACGTATGTGCACCGCGAAGTGGACATCACCGAATATACCGCCATGATTCCAGTTAGAAGTGAATTTATACGTTCCGTTCAAAGTGCATTTAAGTGTGCGAGACGTAATTTAAATCGTAAACACTGTAATCTAGGGTAAACATCACTGAAAACACACCAGTCCACTTGCCTTTCCTACTGTATGTGCTCCTGCACTGAGGACGCCTGGACATCACTTTAAAACACACAAAGCTCCAGAAACAGTTACCCATAAACACTAAATATCTGAACATGTTCAACAATGTTTAACAACAGCAATCCTTGCGAGGAAAACACTAAGACTATAACAAATACTGTAAGTAGCAAATGTACCAGTGTAATAACCCTGAAAAACCCCCAATAGAACCCTGTCCAAAACACAATAGAAAATCTAATGGATTTAATGGTTATAATGGTTTTAATGGAAAGTACAATGGTGTCTACTGGTAAGTGATGGATTCTATTGGTGGGACGTTCAATCCTATTGGAAAAATGCCCAAAACACACTACAAAAAGGAATTTTGCAATGATTTTACTGGAAAAAGTTGATAATGGTATTTTAATGGGAACCATTAGAATTTTTGTGATGGTTTCTATTGGGCTTCTATTGTTTTATTTAGCTGGGATGTTTTGTTTGGACCTGTACCATGGCACTTTCAGGGTTTTCGAGCGTGGTAGCAATTCTTACAAAAGAAAAAAACGCAATATATGCTAACACTGATACTACCATAGCACATAATACAATGGCAATAACATGTGATAACGCTACAAATACCAAGTGTTGTCTTTTTAATTAGCTAAATCTATTATAAGCATTGGGATTTAAAGCCCATTGTATTTTAATATGCTCTGCCTAATAAATCAGCCTTTGTTAGTATCAGAGATCCAAACTTTTATCACAACACAGTAATAATTACACGCGATATAAATGACACCAATTACATCATCTTTTTACAGAATATTTACAAGCTGTCTATTAAAGGACAATCTATATGCTTGATAAAATAACTTATCAATCATCCATTAATACTGAACCTCTAGGTATTCTATCCAAGGGTTTTTGTCTGTTGATAAGTACACCTTTCCTCTCCTCCCCTCATCAACGGAACAGCACTGGACAGATAAATTGCCGAAAAGCACGTGTCACAGGATGTGCTGCCCTCTACTGCTCACTTCCAACACTGCCTTTAAAACTAGCTTGAGAGAGACAGACACAGGAAGGATTTCAAGACCTCATTGGTGTTTCTATACTCACCAATGGGATTGATGTCGAAGAAGCGCACCGGGGTTCTCAGGATGCTGTTGAACATGCGGTTGTGTAACGTCTCGGCTGAGTTCACCAGAGTATTAAACATAATCAGAGAACGCATGAAGCCAAAGATGATGGTGGCTCCTGTTAAACCTGATGAACGTAAGATAAACAAATACCATTGGGAGACACATGCAACATGTCTACATTTGTACGTCTGGCTGGCTTTGATCATGAACATACCTGCATAGATGCCAAGATAGAAAGGCAGGTTGAGCTCTTGAGTCGTGTTAGTGCTGATAGTGCCATTTGTGTCGATGATGGAACTGATGTTAGCGGAAGAAAAGTCCAGCTTCTCTTGCTCCGTGGCCCTGTCAGTCATGACATAATGACATTACAATTTAGTCATTCCATTTAAATGTATGATTATATTTAAGCTATTTGGTAGAGTGACAAGACTTGAAACGTAGATATTTAATTTAATGAATAAATTATATTGTATTTTGTGTAATATAATAACATAGTATAATATAATAAAATAATAAAAAAGTAATATTCTGAAATATTATTCCAATTTAAAATAACTATTTTCTATTATTTTATTTTACAATGTAAAATAATTTTATAAAAAAGTAACTATTTTCTATTAAAAAAAAAAGAAATATTTTATAACATTATAAATGTCTATACTGTCAATTTTGACCAATTTGATCCATGCTTGCATAATTTTTTTATTATAATTTTTTAAAATCTTTTTTAACCTAAACTGGTGCATTATGCATAATTTGAGAAAAATCAAACTGAAAAAGCATTTAAAGTAATGCACTGTACTTAAAAATAAAAGCATTGCTGCACTGATATTAATATTACAGATCACTCACCAGTATGAAAGCCACCAGTCATGAAGAATATAAAAAGTCTATAGAGCAGAAAACAGCATTAGCATGAAACTCTGATGCAAGAGGTAATTCATTATATAACTGCTGTCTCTCATACCTGTGCCAGCAAGTTGAAAAGCACCAGAATAATCAGCATAAAGACGTTAGCTCCAGCTCTAAAATATTTCCAGTACATGCGAAGACCGATGGTCCCCTCAGTGCGTGTCTCCTCAGCCACTGTATGCACAGGCTCCGCCTACCCATGAGGAAAGACAAGGTTAAACCTAGATGGTATAACATGCACACATCAATATAACATAATTTTGGTCACACTGTACAACGATTACTGTTTTTGCATTATTGCAATGGGTAGGTTTTGGGTGTAGACATTAATAAAACACAATCTAATAGGAAGAAAACATTATTAGCTTTATCCCTTTTAGCCACAACTTGGTGGAAAGGCATGCGTTTATGATCAGACATTGAGTAACATCCCAGCAGTCCACTAGATGGAGCTACTGACCCATCTGATCTGGAAATACGAATGTTATCGAAAAACTTCACCCAAAAGTAAATGACGACTCAAACCTACCGGCAGCTGATCGGACTCATCTTTAACAGACAGAACAGATGAAGACTGCGACCGGACAGAGTTCTGGGAGAGTGTGCGGCTGCGCGGGGAGCGAGGAGCCTCTCCTTTTTCACCCTCCTCTTCCTCATCCTTCTTCAGCAGAGAGGTGAAATCTACTCCTGATCGCATCAGCTCTGAGTATGTGCCACAAGCCACCATGTGCCCCTGAGAGAGCCCACATGAGTTAATTAAGGCTCATTAATTGATATATGGAATGTAGAAGACAACTCAACTCGTTACAACTCACCTCCTTCAAAACCAGGATCTGATTTGCGGCCTTCAGGTACTGCAGCTGGTGCGTAACCAAGATCCTGGGCTTGTGCTTCAGAATACCACAAATACACCTGCAAAGACAATCAGCGCTCTTAACACTTACTTCAAAGAAACTGAAAACAAAAAGCACTCTAGTTCAAAAACCTAGGGGTGGGAAGATTTTTAAATGTTTTTGAAAGATGTCTCTTGCATGCATTCAGCAAGGCTGCCTTTATTTGATCATAAATACAAAAACTGTATTAATGTGAAATATTGTTACAATTTAAAATAACTGTTTTCCATTTTAAAATATTTGAAATGCAATTTATTCCTGCGATGTGAAGCTGAATTTTCAGCATCATTACTCCAGATTTCAGCGTCACATGATTATGTATTTATTTAGACAATTTACTGTCGTTTTTGATTCATTACGCTCATGATTTACTTTGTTTTGGAGCTTGACTGTCTCTGAAAACGAAAAGCTTTCAATGTACCGAAATATTATTTTTTGAATAGCAACAGTAAAACACAACAGAATTGACGAAGAGTATAGACTTACTGCTCAAACAGGTGTCTGCTCACTTCTGCATCCACTGCACTCAATGGATCATCCAACAGGTAAATATCAGCATCCTGATACACAGCCCTAAAACCCACAGACAGTAACAGATATGTGCAAAATTCAATAAAACGACTCTTAAATACTCTTTACTATTAGCAAATATGTGTTAGTTTGGATATTAAGAAATAATTTATTTATTATTTTCCATTTCATATATTATGCACATTACAAAATGTCATCATTTACATGAAAAATAACCTCAGCGTGTTCCTTTGCATGCACATATGCAGGTATCCATTAAGGTTTAATTGTATTACTGAAATTTGTATAGAAAAATACATAAATAGATTTTTCAAGGTTTAACAGTTTGGGATACCTGGCCAGATTGACCCTAGCTTTCTGTCCTCCACTGAGAGTTGCTCCTCGGTCTCCGATTACAGTCAAATCCCCGTCAGGAAGCAGCTCCATGTCCTATACAACACAGAAAGAACTATAGTATGAGTACATTACAGCTTACCTGAACTCTACAATAGAGGTCTAGTTAGCTTTGAAGATAAAACACAACGCTAAAATTAGCAAGGATGCACTAAATTGACCAAAATGGATATATACAGTATAATGTTACAAATATTTCTTTTTATATATATATATATATATAAAAATAAATTGTGTTCTTTTGAACCTTCTATTCAAGGAATCCTGGAAAACGTACCATGTTTTCCACAAAGATTTTAAACAGCACAAATGTTTTAATATTAATAACAAGAAATTAGCAGCAAATCAGGATAAAAAAGGATTTTGTGATGCTGAAAACTATTAAATTTTAAATTTATGGTTTAATGCCATGGCAACAACAAATGGCAATATTCATTCCCACACCTTTCAGAGACTGGTCCCTTTTTAACAGATACTGTAAGAATGAGTAGGCCTAAGTCTTGTATGACCAATTCGACACCTTTTATACACAACCTGATCATATCAAGTTTCAAAAGGATAAAAGTTTATGCCTTGACTCAAATGCAAGTTTACTTCATACAGTTTGTTATGTATACTGTACATTCATTCCACTACATTTGCCATTTATTTTTAATGTAATGTAGAGTCAATAAAGGTTTCGTGTCTGTTGCTGGTATATTTCATTCTGTCACCTTGAACTGGAGTGCTTCTTGTTTTATCAGCCCGTTCATTGCAAGCAGATCACATGTCCCAGTATCCAAAAAACAATATTAAATTCTTGTTTCTTTAAATAAAAATCCACTTTCTCTACCATGATTATTATAGGATTGCCCATTTTTAAAGACTTCTTTATACAGACGGCAAAAATGCATGCATACAGTTTTTGATTTAAATCCATTTCGTACTGACCAGGTATACATTTTGTTTATACACATTTGTAACCGTCTCTCAATTGCGTTCATATTTTTGCCTCACTTTGTGTCAATCACATTTACACACTGCCTCCAAAACTTTTGTCCGTCATAAAAACATTCATGTTCAATTTCGCATCAATAAATTGAGAAGTAAATTCTGCATTTAGATAGGAAAGGATTATGAATATGAAAAAAAAAAAATTATAAAAATGCATACAAAAATTTCTGACTCAGTGTGCCTTATTCAGCCCGCCACCATTTTAATTCGAAAACGAGGCTGTGAGGGATAACAGGCTAGTAGCAGACCAGCAGCGTTCACTATGACGTATAGTTGTTTACCCGAATGTTGATCGTAATAAAGCGATAAAAAACAGCAACAAAAGTAGGCTTAGATGTGTTTGAAATGCTAATTGATCGATTTAATGAGACATTCGTTTGTATTAAATTGTTCTGATTTTATTTTATTTTCAATATGCATGCTAATGTTTATTATTAAGTGAGAATTCCCGGTCTTTCCTATATGATAGCGTGGCGGTTTGCGCTGGCTCGCTGAAAAAAGGCACACAACCGAGTCATTTTGAAACATCAAACCAAATAAAATAAAGAAAAAAAGACAAAATGAATGCGCAGTGAGTGAATATTTGAGCTTAAGAGGAGGAGACACAATAGGTTTTGTAGTCCACACAGCCCTGTCACAGCCTTGTTTTCGAATCAAAATGGCAGCGGGCTGAATAAGGCGTATGACCTTTACTTCGTGATTATTAAATTAAATTCACGAACACGCATCTCACCCTTTTGAGCGCACAGGCTCTGAGGACGCTCTCATATCGCTGGGGCTGCAGCTCTTTTCCGAACAGTATGTTGCTCCGAATGGTTCCTGGAAAAACCCAAGGCTGCTGGGAGGCATAGGTCAGCTCACCTTTG
Organism: Enteromius radiatus; assembly: GCA_032357445.1. NCBI lineage: Eukaryota > Metazoa > Chordata > Actinopteri > Cypriniformes > Cyprinidae > Enteromius > Enteromius radiatus. The sequence goes on along the minus strand of JAUCMS010000105.1, from coordinate 2,923,242 downwards.
ACCTTTACAACACCCTTTTCTGCGTTAAGCTCCCCCAGAACAGTGCTAAGGAGAGAAGACTGCAGGAGAGAGGTGAAGATTAATAATTGCTAACACTTGTTTTAAAAAACAAACCTGGAAAAGCTAAATGAGAGAATTAAGTTATTGCGACTCACCTTTCCAGCCCCCACAGGACCAATAACAGCCAGAAGTTGACCGGGCTTTGCAGTAAAGGACACATTCTGTAATGTTGGTGCATCTAAAGACTGTAAAGTAGACAGAACATATTAATCTTAACATGAAATAATAAACAGGGAAAATTTGTTTGGAAATTAGTCCTAGATAGAAAGCAATTTAAACAAACAACAACAACAAAAACCACTACGACTACACGATGGAATCGGATGGAAACAAGACATCCAGACTACACTTTTTTTTTTCTGAGGAAGTTTTGAGAACATTTCCACTGCTTATAGTACTGCATTTCCAAAATATATACAACTCGGGGGAAGGTTTGTGTACTTTTCAAGGGCCTTGTTACACTCAACTCACCTTGTCCCAGTAGCAAATGAGATCCTGTATCTCCACAGATGCCTCTTTCTTATCTTCCTGTGTAAGTGGAACATGAGATTTCACAAGTTCATCGAGCAAGAGGAACTTCTGGAAGAGAGACAGACCACAGACTCTTATGATGCATGAACACAAGACCATCACACACACAAAAACTGCTGTAATAACACTCTGATAGTCTAGTCACTGTACTTTTGAGTTTCTATGGTTAACACAAATTAGGACTGTCCGACAAGTAGAAGAAGTGGGTTCAATGTGAGGTCAAATTGGAAAATTAATCATCTGCTTTGTATATAAAGGCTCCCTTCTCCAAGCAGACACTCCATGATTACAAAATCTGCAGGTTCGTGACTTGCGTAACATTAGCTGTGTCAGTGGGAACTTTAGAGATGATCTAAAATTAACCCTGAAAATGACACCTACCGCACTTCAGCAGAACCAGATGAGCCAGGGATTTATAAGTTATTAGTCTTGGTAAATGATCTTTTATTTCATTTATTTGTATAGAAAGCTTTTTTAATAAATTTGCATTATACGACAATTATAAATATATAAGTATACAAATTGTATGATATTTATATTATTTCTGTCTTTTGCCTTTTTTGTTGCATACATATAAATACATACACACACACAAGTGCTGTCAAACGATTAATCACGATTAATTGTCTCCAAAATAAAGTTTTTGTTTACATAATACATGTTTGTGTATATTTATTATGTATATTATAAAAGCCCACAAATACAGTGTATATGTATATATATATTTATATTCATATAATTTATATTACTGTATATATAAATACAGGTGCTGGTCATTTAATTAGAATATCTTCAAAAAGTTGATTCATTTCACTAATTCCATTCAAGAAGTTAAACTTGTATAATGTATACATTAATTCCACACAGACTGTTATATTTCAAGTGTTAATTTCTTTTAATTTTGATGATTATAACTGACAACTAATGAAAACCCCAAATACAGTATCTCAGAAAATTTGAATAACGTGAAAAGGTTCAGTATTGAAGACACCTGGGGCCTGTACCATGATGGTGGCTAAACAAACTCAGAGTTACAGGATTAGTTTTGAGTTGACAAAACCAAACC
>JAUCMS010000105.1:2897516-2911732 GCA_032357445.1 Enteromius radiatus | reverse complement strand
ATATAGAACCTACTGTTTTAACGGTCGGGTAGTACGTTCAATTTTAAATGTAGTACCTACTTAAGTAGTATGCGATTAAAAATTGATTACCAAAAAATAAATAAATAAATTTTAATTTTAATTTCTGGGTAACTTCCTGTACGCCCTGAAACGAAAGTGAGCAAGAAAACCAGACGGGCCGTTATCCTTGCAAAAGTCCTTCTGGAGAATTGTGGTAGCTCTTGTGACACCCCTTTAAACATACAATCTCCTGGGTTAACAGGCCTGATTTTAATCAATGATCTCGGGTCCCACCTGCCCAACCACAGCTCCTTCCATGAATACCATACCATCTAAACTTATTCCTTCATTTCAATTTGCATACATTGTTAATGTATGAATTATCATATTAGATGCTTACAAAACTCAACATAATCCATGAAAAGGGTGCATGAGCCATCTCCTTCCCGACACCTACTGGGAACCACACAGGCCTGTAAATACTCTGAGGGTTTGTTTGAGAAGAGCCTGTTGATTAGTCTGTTTATTCCCGGTGGTTCACTCACCTCTGCAGTTCCTCTCCGAGTCTCTTAGACCCATCCTCCGGAAGCACTTTATACATGTCATCTTCTTCAAGTCTTCTCTTGGATCCGATATGGAAAAGAGGGTTTAGCCAGCTGATGTCAAGTGAGAAGAGAAAAGAGGATTTGGTCAATAGAGAGCTTTAAATGTGCATGCTGGATGCTGAATTATTGACGAGTGACGACAGACACCTAAAGTGTACAAACCACATGTTTCATGACAGTTAAAATAATTAGACTAAACAAACATACATACATACATGCAGGTAGGCAATCTCTTTAGAATGACAGTAACAGATGCTCTCTTCTATCAAAGATGCACAGAGTGTTCCTGAGAGTCAAGGGTTAGAAAACAAAACCTAAAAACATATCTGACACGAAAGCCAATTGACTGGATTTGCATATGAGCCCATATCATGAACTAATAAAATAATATTGAATAACAGCATACAAAAATAATAAAAAACATTAATGTGTGACAGACAGTAAAATAAATGCTGTTATAAACATGCATATTTCTGAATTAAAACCAGTTTTTAATATTTTATGTAAAAACTGTAACTGTTCAGATATTGACCAAAAAAAACAGAAAAATGTCTTGACTGAGACAGAAAACAGTGGCAAATTTTTCCAATATAATATTTTTAATTTCACCCTTCAAATGTAAAGTCAGTTTGGTGTAAACAAAATCAAGAAGCTATTTTTAGTCCTGCGACAAGAAAACATTTAAAAAAAATATCTAATATTTTACTTGTTTATGAAAATGCATGATTTGTTTATGTCATACAGAAACAATTTTTCGGTTTATATACAAGACTCCAGTAAATACATTAATAAACAACCTTTAAAATGTTTTTTATTTTAAATATATATATATATATATATATATATATATATGTAGGTCATAAGAGGTCATATATTTGTCATATATTTTTTCTTTCTCTCTAATACTGTGCTGTTCTGCATCCACAAAACCAATTCGAAGAGCTTCAACACCAGACTACTCCTCCATCTGAGACTGGAATCAGCTATTTCTAAATATTTCAATGATCGGTCAATTAAGTTGTAACAGTATTTTATATAGAGAAATTTTTTTTGCAATACTTGGAGTTGCTGTTATTGCAGAACTAGAACTTATTCTATAGTTTCGGTTTGAAACACTAGGTCTTCATTTCTGACATGCTGTGTTTAAGCATTTAAATAAGACTAAAAAGATCCATGATTTTGGTTTGGGGTAAGCTTGTATGAAAAAAAAGTATGTTAATAGATTAATTGAATTTACACTTTTTTTTCAAGGTAAGTGGTTGAAATCAATTTACTTTAGCTACATTTAAATACAAAATATTGGTTGACTGTAACTCAACAAAATTTGTTGTAAATTAACCTAAAATAATATATTTTTTTCAGTGTAATAACTGACTGCATATTGTGTGAAAACACATTTTTTGTAAATGGTATGGTCACAACAGATGGATGTGCTAAATGTGTTTAGAGTTTTGAAAATGTGATCTCCAATCTCCACCTCCTTTGCCTTTTTATATTATTAGTGTTTCTTAAGTTAAAGGTACTGTTAACCTGAAATTACCTCAGATTGTTTGAAAAATAAAGCATTTCATTGCAAATTAAAGCATTGGTTTTATTCATATGTTTGATTATAGATACAATGTTTGTCAATTTATTTTACATATGTGGTAAAATCTAAAATCTAAAATGATTAGATAAAGCTTATTAATTATATTATAACATTAAAAGCTTATGAATTAGTTAAAACTGAAATGGTTTGATTGTTGTCAGGAATTTTCATAGGGCCACATAACATATTCTAATGCCCCCTTTAAATAGATTAGTATCCTGTTTTTGTGACATCAGCTTCATGAACATTGTTAAACATTTATGTAAAAATAGGCTACTCTGCAAACAACTGGATTGTGTTTGTTCACATGAAATTTTAAATTGGTTTAATAAGGTTATTAAATATTAATAATATTTAATAACCAGCATTTCTTAAAAAAATCACTATTTTTTTATTTAAGAAACAGTTAAGAATTTGTACAAACATAGGGCATTTTTTAATTTAAAAGTTAAATCAATTGAAAGTATTAGAAAATTAATTAATACAAATTATTTATTGTAACAGCTGTACTGTTCATATTAGAGCAAAATTCTTCCCTGGTTAGTCTCCAGTATAGAAGAGGTTGCACATTAGAGCTTTGAGAAAGCAACTTTTAAAGGTGCTATAAAAAAATAAATGCATTATTATTGTCGTTGTTATTGAGGTACAATAAGGTTTACTTAATGTCTTTCGTTTCAGACAATGTACATGAACGAAGCGAAAATCCAAAAGCTTAAACTCTTTGATAAAGGATTTTAATTCGAAAGGGAAAACACATTTATAGTCCATATGTTGATTGTAAGTTAACTGTTCCCCTCCTCTCTTTCTCCTCTATAGAGGCATAAAAACTTACCAGAAAAATATCTGTGAGAAGAGATTAGCCGTGGCGGAAGGGTTACTCTTCGCATCTTTCTTTATTGGCTCCATATCGTTTGCCTTCCTCCCTGTAGTTCAGCCGGACACTGGTACCCCACTCATAACCTGCGAACAGCGCGGGACGCTTACCTTATAAACTGTTGTGTAACTTTCTAACATGCACATGTCGGCAAGTACAGGCAGGAGGTAAGCCCTTCATTTCCTACTGTGAAAGCAAGTCGTAAGCTCCGCCCCTGACCGATCACCCATTGGTTCAACAATCCCTTGTTCATGCGTGATTGGCTCAGCGGGGGGGATTGGGGGGGGGTGTACGTATACATCCTTCACGCTCACCTTAAGATGAAACGGACCTAGATTACTAAATCCTACTATGGTGAAGACCTATCTTATGAATATCAATCAGAGCATAGTTACGTTGCTTGGTAACCCTCTTTGAGTGTTGCGTCAAGTGACTTCATTAATATTCAAGAGCCTGTCGTCGCTCACCAGCCCGCTTCAACTCTGCAGCTAATTGGTTCAGTTGAGCCAACGACACGCCGGTAATTAATATTCATAAGTCAAACCTTCCCCATAGTAAGAGTTACCGGGCTCAGGATGAAACAGCAGATTTTGGGAGGTGAAAGTGCTGAAGAAGTGAAGGATGCAATTTTATCTTTAATATATATATATATATTTAAGTAAATAAGATTATGAGTTTTCTGATAGATGAGAGAAATGTTTATTTGTAGCTTTGATTGTGTAATTGTGCATTGAAGGTACTTCTGGGTGAGGAGGCTTCTTGTCTACCATCTGTTCTTTATTAGCTCTGCATACACAACCCACTCATGCAGTGTGCTGGAAGCGATCATCTTTAATTAGAGTGTCTAAAAAGAGAAAAACAAGAAAATAACACAAAACAAATTACATTTGCATATTCTTATATTGTTCCAAAACCATATGGCTTTTTCTTTACATCAAATACAAATGAAATGGTACAAAAGTACAAAAAGAAATGGTATAAAAGTACAAAAAGAACAGACCAAAATGTAGTGTGTAAAATAAAAATATTAATTTGTGAACTATATTAAGCAATTCAATAGCCTACTTCAAAGTAAAAAAAAAAATGAATACATTTTAAATGCACAATTACCTTTTAACCCAATCAACTATTAATCTCATTCATCTGTGAGAAACACGTACTTCAACTGGGACTGTAGGTTCATTCTCTCTCTTACTTCCTATGTCTGTCTCTATTTCTTGGATACAGATACACTGAAAGGACAGAAGATGAGAGACCCACAATGAGACAGAGCAGGTGGCCGCTACACTGATAAAGGTAATGCTGACAGACACAGACCCACACACACACACAAACACACACATGAGAAGGGAGGCCCTTATCTATAGCTTCCAAGAATCATGCAAAGATAATCAAGGAGTTACAATTGTACATCAGGAATGATTGACTTCCATATCATGCTCTGTATGGCAACGAAATCCTAACTGTTGAGTCATTATTACTTTGCTAAACATCTTAAATATGAACTTTACACCAAAGGCCAAGTTCCAGTGAGGGATTACATATTTCTGCTGCAAAACTGACTCAGAACAGAAGCAATAAAACATGGATCAGCGGCATTTCGGTTATTATAATAGAATCTGGTGATTATCTAGGAATTTGTGGTCGGGCGGAAACCAGTTGTTCATTCCAGTGTTTGAAAACACAGCAAGCTTATGGATTCCTTTCCGTTCTCACAGGCAAGTGTTTTAAAAAAGATTTTAAAAATTTAGCCATAATTTATATTCTAAAACATTTTCTTTTTGTATCTTCTGTGTACAGAACTGAAAGAGGCCAACTTATAAAGGCACACCGAAATAAACATTTATAAAGTAGATGAGGTTTTAGAACAGATTTTGAGAAATTTAGCTTTCAATCACTTGCTCACCAATGGACCCTATATGTAACCCCCCTGGGTCCACTTCCACCACTAAGGCCATGATCGCTAGAGCGCCTCTTTTTGAGATCAGGGGACTAAGGTTGACATATAGAGTGAATGGGTGCCGTCAGAAAGACATAATCCACAAGTAATTTGCACCACTCCAGTCCATCAATTAGTCCATGAAAATATGTTTGTAAGAAACAAACCCACCATTAAAACATTAAAAATGTTTGCTAAAATGTGAGTCCTCTGTAACAGTGAGCCCTAAATGTTGTTTTGTCTGAATCAGAAGAGAAGTATGCACATATCAAGCACTGTTTGCTTGACAGTCAAAACAGTACTGTTTTCAGTTCTGTAAACAAATATCTGAGTGGATTTGGATGTGAGAGGCCAACAGAGGATGGACTTTTTCACTGGAGAAAGTGATATTTTGGTCAGAAAAAAACCCTTTATGATGAATTTGTTTCTTACAAACACGCAGCTTTTTGCATCACAACATATCACCTGCGGACTGGGGTTGTGTAGATTACTTATGGTTTATTTTGTTGTTTTTATTTTGTCTCTCATTCTGTCGGCACCCATTCACTCCAGAGTAACTGTTCTGATAAAGAAACAAACTCATCTACATCTTGAGGGTGAGTACATTTTTAGCAAATCTACATTTTTGGCTGAATATTCCTTTAACCATACCCCAGTCTGAGCATCTCAAATTATATACTTCAAGGTTACTAAACTCAAATTTGTGTGCTGTGTTGCATGCATAGTCATGTTAATTTTTTTCAATTAAATGTCCTGGAAATGTCACCATAGAGTTATTCTGATCAAGCGTTGTGTAATAAACAGGTAAATCTTTACCCTTAGTTAACCGCAGAGGTATTCTGGCAAGCAAATATAAACTAGCTTTGTGTGACTCATTAAAGTGTCTTTCATATTTATCTAACAAATCAAAGTCTTACGTCACGGTGATGTGAGGTTTGTAACCTTTACGCTTCCTGAGGATGAATAACTGCATACCTCAGTCAGCATGCTTCAATCTGCCCCATCTGAATTATCCTACGATCATAAAACTGCCACTTTCTCCATTTCATATGGCAAGATTAATTTCACAAATGTAATTTGCAACAACATAATTGCACGTTGGAGGTGATAAACGTGTTTAATTTGCATCGGCACAGGGATCTCCTCGAGGGAATCTATGTAGTTGCTATGGTGGCAGATATTGTGTTTGACGTTCTCGCTGACCTTGTATCACTCAGCAACAGCTCACCTGCAAAACAACCGTAGGCTGTTTTGAGTCGCCCGTCCTCACGGGTATAAAAGGGAATGTCTCTGAAACAGGTTTAGAGGAACAGAAGTTATTAGCAATTATCAAAACAGTTATGCCATAATGTTTTCTGAAATCAATTCATGTTAGCAGTAAAAGAAAAGAATTCAAATATAGGTTTTTTAAAACTTCACAAAGCTAGAAAGCCCCCATTCATGCATTCACTTTTTATGTACTTCTGTGTGTATTTTTTATTTTAACCCCAATTAAATATCCCCCAAAACACCACCTTTGTGCCACCACCTAGTTTGGTCATTTTTGTTGCCTATTAATTTTGCATAGATTTCATTACGATCCTGATATGACATTGTTATGTTGACCTAAGTAGTTATTAAAATTAAATGATCAATGTAACTGATACTAGCTAAAACATTACATAATTGTAATTTATGTGTTCTTGGCTGAGGCGAGCAGCTGTTGACTGAAGAAGCCTCATGTTTTGGTCAGGTCAGGTTATGTTTTATAACTCCCTCTGGAGGACGGAGGGAAACCGTTAACAGGATCTGAGACTGAGAACAGGCAGGAAGACCCGCCTGACCTCCGCTTACTTCTGCCTCCTGCTTACACAAACATGCACATTTAACCTTGAAATATTCTTGACAAATATGTCTTTTTTTAACAAGTAGCAGTAAAACACCCGTGGTATTTTTACTAAAGTGAAGATCTGTTATTTTAAGCACAAGGTGAAGCGAGCACTCAGGAAGCCTGTCTGAAATTTTAGACAGTCTGGATATTTTACATGCACTCTCACGCTCTCCGGGTCCAGAGACACTCCTACTCTCACACTACGTGCAAACTATATTATAAAAACTTTTGTTGAATAGGATTGTAAAGTCAAAACCTGATGCTTACATATATGACATGCTTTCTTGTTGGTTAAAAAATTGTCATGTTGAAAAGCAGTCTACCCAAATTCTTACCTCTAGATGGCAACAATTCATGGTTATTATAGTTAACTAAAACTAAATAATAATAATAAATGTTTACTGAAATAAAGTAAAATATAACTTTTTAAAAAATATTTTATGACAAGCTATAATTTCTAATGTTTTAACTTAAAATAACAAAAATTAAAACTGAAATATGAATAAATAAAATAACAATATAAATATCATTTTAAAAAGTAGATTTTAAACTAAAACTAATAAAATTTTTGTTAATAAATTATTAAAAAACCCCTAAATATTTAACTAAAAATTTTAATGAAAAAAAAAAATTCAAAATATGAATTAAAAAGTATAAAAGCATCGTAAGGATGCTAAAAAAATAAAACAAACAAATCCCATGCTAAATGACAAAAACATTTAATTAATAAAAATATTTTAGAATAAAAATGTTTTAAATTAATGTTTTTACTAATAAAAAAACTGACTAAACTTAAAGTGGCCCTGTTATGGATAAAACAAAGAGTGTGCAACACAGCTCTAAGTGAATGAAAACATCCTACAAAGTTTTACATCTGAAAGTGCAGCGTTGTATAAAGTTATTGTCTCTCACAAGAAAGTGTTGACTCAAAAACCATTTCATGTTGACATGTTAAAACATTAGCATATTGCCCACACACTGCACACTTGTTGGTCTTTTTGCGTTAGTCTGAATGAAAATGCAAATTCACTTTTTGCAACTAGATGCTGCTTTAGGAGCTTTAAAAGCTCACAAACACTGCTTTACAGTAAAGTGCCCCTATTATGGATTATGAAAGGTTCATATTTCGGTTTTGTGAGTCCCAAACAACAGGTTGACGTGCTTGCAAGGTCAAAAACACTTTCATTTTCTTATAATATGCATTTATTTTTATCTTATTTGTTCAACGATTCCCAAACTATTTGTTCAACTACTGATTTTTCTAAACCCTTCCAGTAATTGGTTGATTTCATTTAAAGAAGTGTTTGTAAGCTTTTAACACTTAACAGGATGTCATTTCCAGGTCATTTCCAAAAATCCATAACAGAGGCACTTTAAATGAAATCGACCACTCTCTTAAAAATAAAGGTGCTTCAACTGGTTCTTCACAGCGATGCCATAGAAGAACCATTTTTGGTTCCACAAATAACCATTTATGTCAAAGGTTCTTTAAAGAACCATCTCTTTCCTACCTTTTTAGAATCTGAAGAACCTTCTTTGGCCATGAAGAAACTTTTGTGAAACAGAAAGGTTCTTCAAATGTTAAAAGTTCTTCATGGAACCATTTATGCAAAAAGGTTCTACTGTACTATGGCATCGTGAAGCACCTTTTTTTAAAAGAGTGTTTGGAAAAAAAAAATTTGTTAAATTAATAGGTTTGGAGTTGTTTAACAAAAAAGATAAAAATAAATGCATATTATAAGAAAATAAATGTGTTTTTTGACCTTGCATGCAAGTCAACCTGTCATTTGGGACTCACAAAACCAAAATATGAACCTTTCACCACCCATAATAGGGGCACTTTAAAATCAAAGGTATTAAAAATATTGATTAAAATTAAACGAATAAATAATCAACCTGCAAACGAATAAAACTAATGAGAAACACACACACACACACACAGACATTATGTTATAAATACAACTTATACACAATTATTACAAATGATATTCTATAAATTGTATATAAATGCTATTGTTTATTTGAAACTGCCCTGAATAAGATATTTCACATAAAACCTGTTTACATATAGTTCACATGGGATAATAATTTAATTTATAAAAATGATCAAAAAATTATTTATTAAAATGTTCCCTGAATGATTTTTTATTTTTTTTGTGAAAGTTGTTCATCAGTTCCTTGTTTGTTCTGAATAGTTAAACTGTTCTTCAGAAAAATCCTTCAGGTTCCACAAATCCTTTTTTTCCAGCATTTTTGTGCATTGAACCCTTTCCAGCAATCAATGTATGACTTTGAGATCCATATTTTCACCCTGAGGACAGCTGAGTGACTCAGATTCAAACACTCACTTTCCACTGTCGGGCCAAAAGTGGGCGTGCTAGTGCATGCCAGGGACAGTCGCATTTCCACTCTCACGGCCGGGGCTTGATCGAAAACCTTGGGCCAAAGCAGGCCAGCTGGGGCTAGAGGTGTGGTTATGAAGAAAGGCGGAGTTTCTCCAGAGAAATAAGTTCAATTTCACCCCCTGGCTCTTATTAGCAAAAACTATATCCCAGTGATACCAAAAATACAGCTGGTTCAAATGTATCTGCATATGTATTTTCACTATTATCCGCTGGAGGCGTCGGCTTTTCAGGCCCTTCCAATAACAGCCATCTTTAATGTACTCACCTCCTGACCTCCAGCATCTTTGCCGACTCACTCAAAATGATTCTTGCGGAGTGATGTTTGGGTGGGTGCGTGTATGCGAGTGTGTGTGGTGTTGTGGGTAGTGAAAACAAAAGGCTATTGGTCAGCTGTTGAAAAGGTTAGTAGCCAGAGCCCTCCCTGCTGAATATAAAGCAACTTTGAGGGGCGACCCATCAACAGAGTCTTCGGTCTGAGCACCCCTTACCACCCATTACTACCTGCCTTGACCAGACCTTTCTTTGCATTCAGTGCACTTTAACATGGGAAAATGGGTAACATGGCAACAGAGATTGTTGCCTTCCTTCTAACCATATCCGGATGGATTCTGATCTCCTCTACGCTCCCAACTGACTACTGGAAAGTGTCATCAGTGGACGGGACAGTCATCACCACAGCAACCTTTTGGTCCAATCTCTGGAAAACGTGCGTTACAGATTCAACCGGAGTCTCCAACTGCAAGGACTTTCCTTCTATGCTTGCACTGGATGGTATTTTATTGCTTTCTTTGAACATTTGTTGACTTCTTTAGTTAATTCTTTTGTGAGTAAATGATCTGAATGTGTGTGTGTGTGTGTGTGTGTGTGTTTCTGAAAATTGCTGGTCGTTTTTCAGTCCCTTTTCCTTCCCCCAGAGAGTGCAGATAGCTAATTGTTCGGAAAAGAGTAGCATGGTGTTGGATTGCCCTAATGCTGTTTTGGCAGAAGCTTCCACAACACAAACAATCTGAAGCCAAACCGATCACTTGACTATTTAAACAGAGAGTTTATTGTGCTAAAATTGTGCTTAATGCACGCTGACACCAGTTTAAGAATGCAATGAAGAACCAAGTCTCTATTTTAATGCTACAAAGAGATGCAGAATGATTTAGCTTGTTTCAAACTCTATTTCCCAGACTTGTTAGCCCATTTACAAAGGAATGTGTAAGTGTGAAAACAGGGTTTAACAACCTTGGATTGACTTAATTATGTCTGAATGACTCACCTACAAACAGAATGAAGCTTTAGAGAAAACAGAAAAGTGTTCCCTCAGGGTGCCGTGCAAAAGCAGGGAGTTAAACAGGTGATGCATTCAAATGATTTTAATTCATATTGTCACATTTGAAGCTGTGCATATTTGTGATGTGATCTCCTTGATGGCTAACTAGAGAGTCATTTAAATGTGAAGTATGAGATTTATTTGCACAATGCAATTAGTTTTCTGCCAATTATTAATCCGATCATTTAAATGCCATATCACAACATAGATAGGATGTTATTGAAAAAAAAAAAAAAACTTGTGTTGACTTAATAGTCAAATGTCAATAAAAATATTCAATATAAATTACTCAGTAGTCCATAATGTTTTGGCATGTATCCTTCTTTTCTAGCAAAAATACTGAAGTTCATTTTATCACTTCCAGATTTTATTATTATTTAAAATAGCTAATTTATTTATATATTTGATTATGTATGTATATATATGCAAAAAAAGAATATTATATATATATATATATGTACATATGAAATTATGAAAATTATCTGATTGAAAAAAAAAATTAAAATGTATTTAGAATTTATAAATTAAAATCAAAATGATTAATTATTATAGATTTATAATAACAAGTTTGGAGTAATAATTCATAATTATCATAGTGTTATCAAATGTTCATTTATATATATATATATATATATATATATATAAAATTACTATAACATACACAAAAGAAGTAAAGTCTTAACAATAAAATTAATTTTTTTTTAAATTTTATTATAAATTATTTGTTGTAATTTTTGATTATGTATGGCTTGATTATGTTCCTGCAGCTTACATCCAGGTGTGTCGTGGACTGATGATCTCAGCTGTGTGTTTGGGATTTTTTGGAGCTGTCCTGGCACTAGTGGGCATGAAGTGTACTAAAATAGGGGGATCAGAGACCACCAAAGCCAGAATCACCTGTCTATCTGGACTACACTTCATTCTCAGTGGTAAATAGTGCCTAACCTAGGTCACAGCTTCTTGTTTTTGAAAGCATTTTCAATTCCTGCTTCTGTGATAGTGTCCTGTAATGATACACCTCTCTGCAGGAATCTGCTCTATGACCGCCTGCTCTCTATACGCACACCGGATAACATCAGAATTCTTTGACCCCTTATTTGTGAAACAGAAGTAAGTTTTCTAACATTCCTGCAATTGCTAGTATGCATCCCAACCCAGATTATTACGGACACAAGTCTTCTGCGTGTCTGCTTTTAGATTTGAGCTCGGGGCGGCGCTCTTCATTGGCTGGGCAGGGTCTGTTCTCAGCATTCTTGGAGGATTTATCTTTTGCTTTTCCATGACGGAGGGATTCAGCATCAGGTCTGATTCTTAGATTTTCCACTTACACTGTGTCATAATTAGCAATTTCCATGCCAACAAGCCTAAATATTAACAAATGAATTAATTTCTATGTAAATTTTTACTCATTTGTGTCTAATTTACGGTTCTCATCTAATATTTCATTAATACCAACACTGGCTGTGATGGGTTGAAATCATTCTATGACTCTCTGACAGGGAGTACTCCTACAACGGCACCACGTCCTTCATATCAACACCAACCAAGCTCACAAAGATGGGCAGAAACCCTGAGACTCCTCAGAAAGACCCTCCAGACCAGAGTTTTTCTGGAAGGCAGTTTGGCAGGAATGCATATGTTTGACTTCAGCCTCCTCACGAAAGCTGAAAATAGTCACAAGTGAAGGCCAACAAGTATAAACTGCGTAAAGTCACTTATCAAACAAATCCTTGAACGAAGAACATGAGATCATGTTGCACAAGGCTGCTTTCATCATTGGGGGCATTGAGAAGACTGCACAGAGGTAAATGTTATATGTTATAAATATGTATCCTATCTGGGTGAATCTAGAGATTAATGTCAGAGGTTATTTTGATGAGAAATGCCTATAAACAATACATTGCGGCATAGTCATTTTTGTCAGGAAAACACATATTGCCTAAGAAACCTCAAGCAAACTTTCCAGGTTTAATGAGATAGAGTTGCCAGATTTCCTCACTTGGGCCTTTAAATGAAGTCAGGTGAACTGATGAGAGAGAGGACAGAGAGAACAGCTGTGCTTCATTGACCATAGGAACATGCTGTCTGGATTCGGAAATTGAGTCGGAACTCACATATTGCTCTGGTCCTGGAGTCTCTCCTCACCTCGTGATCAGTGGAAACTCGAGACTCTGACCCGGGTTTTTAGAGCTTCCGTGGCCTGCTGCAGGCTGGCAGGGGCTTCTTGTTCTGTCAGATTCTTCCTTAAACAAGTGTTCAGTGTCTCTGAGCTTTTTTGTAAGAAGGTTTTAAAGTATTTTATGACAATAAAGGCCATTATTGTCTTGGACGGTGCTTCAAACTTTGGGGGATTTGTATTCATCCTGAGACCACAGACAAATTTCCATAAATACTACAACTATTGTTTTAAATATATGCATTACTTTTAAATAAAGAAATAACACTTCTATTTAGGAACAAAAAAGCATTACATTTTTTTTCTACATTTTAGACATTTATAATGTTACAAATGTTTCTATTTCAAATAAATGCTGCTCTTCCCTTTTCATCAAACATCTTTCAAGAAAAAATGTGTTATGGTTTCCCCCAAATATTCTAAGCAGCACAACTGTTTTCAGCACAATAATGATAATAATGTTTTGAGTTCTGAACGATCATGTGACACTGAATATGATGCATCAAATACAAATTACATTTAAAAATTGTACAATATCTTACTTACTTTAGATCAAATATATTAACCTTGGTGAGAATATGAAACTTTGTAAAAAAAAAACCCAGCAAAAGATGTTTTAGAACATTACATTATTTAAGGAGTAAACGTTCAAAAACATAATTTTATATTCATAACATAAATGAATGTAATGAAAATACACTGCTCAAAAAAACCCAAAAACAATACACTAAACATCAATATCCTAGATCTGAATGAATGAAATATTCTTATTAAATACTTTGTTCTTTACATAGTTGAACGCGCCAACAACAAAATCACACAAAAATTATCAATGGAAATCAAATTGATTAACCCATGGAGGTCTGGATATGGAATCACACTCAAAATTGAAGAGAAAAACACACTATAGTCTGATCCAACTTTGATGTGATGTCCTTAAAACAAGTCAAAATGATGCTCAGTAGTGTGTGTGGCCTCCACGTGCCTTCCTACAACACCTGGGCATGCTCCTGATGAGATGGAGGATGGTCTCCTGAGGGTTCTCCTCCCAGACCTGGACTAAAGCATCCGCCAACTCCTAGACAGTCTGTGGTGCCATGTGATGTTGGTGGATAGAGCGAGACATGATGTCCCAGATGTGCTCAATTGGATTCAGGTCTGGGGTTAGCCCATAGCATCAATGCCTTCGTCTTGCAGGAGCTGCTGACACACTCCAGCCACAAAGGGACAAACCCAAGGCCAACCGCACCGGCATATGTTCTCACAAGGGGTCTGAGGATCACATCTCGGTACCTAATGGCAGTCAGGCTACCTCTAGCGAGCACACGGAAAGCTGTGAGGCCCTCCAAAGAAATGCTACCCCGCACCATTACTGACCCACTGCCAAACCGGTCATGCTGGAGGATGTTCTCCACGGCGTCTCCAGACTCTGTCACGTCTG
>JAUCMS010000105.1:2879518-2897416 GCA_032357445.1 Enteromius radiatus | reverse complement strand
CTAAAACTTGGAGAGAGTCCATTTGTGTTTAGCAGCGCTGGAAAAAGCCGAAACACGCAGGCCTGTGGAAAAAGGCCTCCTTACAGGAGTTTTCACCCATTTTCCTGTTTGATTTCACAGAAAAGTGATGACACCCCTCAATCCACACTCAACAATAACTCAATTTGAAGTATCGTTCTTATCTTTACCTCAAGTAATTAAGGACAGTTTCTGCACCAAATCTGAATTACAGATTTACAGTTTACAGACTTGTTCATATTTCAAATAAAAAACAAGTACCACTAATAAACAACTTGTACAGACCAATAACCTCCATCAGGAGCAGTTGAATGCAAATTGACCAGCAGAGGGCATCAGGGTCTTGTTTTAGACATCTTTGAATGTCCCTGCCACCTAACATATGCCTAATATGCTGTTTCTAAAGAGACTTTCAGTGCTTCCAGAGTCATTATTCAACATACCCATCATTCTTCATTAGGTAAAACAATCAAGAAGGCACTGATCTTTATATTCTCTCTAGAAGACCTTGTATACCTGACCAAAGCTCATAACGCAACATCAAACGCCAAGTCTAGGACATAGTGTATTATCACACACACACACACACACCTGATATCAGTCTTAATTAAGTCCACCGAACACACATGTACGTACTCAAACACACACACACACGCACACACACTTTTATAAAATTAATAATGTTATGACCCCTGAGGCCATTTTCCAGAAAAATAAAGGCCCTTTTGAAAAAGGCCCTGAATAATAAACATTTAATCTATGCACCCTCTAGTGAAAAATAAGTGCGCTTAATTGTATTGAATGTGCACTTGTACTTAAAATTTTAAATGTATATATTTATAATATTGTATTTACAGATAATAGAAGCAACATAAAGGCCATGAAGTGTACTTTCAGATAATATAATTTCATGACTGTGCAACATACTTTGTAATGCATTTTGTAAAAATGTCAAATTAAAAGTTTTACTTTAAGTATCATTGTTTAATTTTGCTCTGTCATGCTTTGAAAACTTGTTTTTGATCTGTTGACTAACATACTAAAACACATGTAAATTACTTTGTTAACTGTATGTTGTTCCAAATTACATTTATATGTAATGCATTTTAAATATACTACATTTAAATTTTAGTACAAATCTTTCATGTTTATCTTTTATTTTTGGATGTGGCATGTCATATTTCAAGATATACAGATTTCAATAGAAACTGCATTAAAGTATATTTTAGTATAGTTTTACATGCTGTCATTACTTATTGTACACATAATAGAAATATTTACAGAATTACATACAAAGAGTTACTTAAAAGCACTCTAAATGGAATTTAATATAAATTTAAACTTCAATACATTTTGATTTAATTAAGAGTTAATTAAAAAAAAATGTTAGATTCAATTCACACTTGTGTGATTCTTTTAACTTTTTTTTTATATGCACTTTTTAAAAAGTGTTGTGCTGTGTTTTGTTAATGATTGTTAATGATAATGATAAATAAGGAGTTTAAAACTGGACAGCTGGCCAGCATGTAGCGTGTCCTCACTGGGATGTTTATATATATGAAATATGAGCTGAGAATCGATGTAAGCAATCTCTCTGTCCTCCCGAAACTTAAAAACAAGGCCCTGGGAACATGGAGAGTCATAAATTCACATCAGCACAAATGAAATGAGCTTAGTGGCCAGACTCGGGCAGAGCAGGCTAACAGATTCTTAGGAAGAACGTTTAACGGATCATGAACTGACGTGTTGATACTGCAGAAGACAGAGAAAGAGATGCTGGAAAGGACAACGTTTTCATAAAGAAGAAAAACTACAAAATAATAGCAAGTGCAAGGTAGGGGGTTTAGATAAGTGGGGGTAAATTGTGTGAAGCAGAGCAAAGATGAAGATTCGTGCGATGCAGATCTGGGGCTTCTTGTTAGGGGCACTGGGCTGGATCTTTGTTGCCTGCTCCATGGCCATGGAGAGCTGGAAGATCTGTGCTATTGGAGGGGTAGGTGGGAGCTCTGTCATAAAGGTGGGCTGGTACTGGTCCAGTCTGTGGAGGGCCTGCTTCACGGACTCCACTTCTACAACCAACTGCTACGACTTCCCCGTGCTGTGGTCTGTGGAAGGTATGGACATTTTTAAAGTCTTTAAATGTACATGTACATCTACTATAATAAAAGAATTCCCAAAACTCTCAAGTACATTAAACATTAATGTTCTTTATTGGCATTCTATGGTGTCACAAAGAAACTTTGTTGTTTATATCTTGCAATGATGCCACAGAATAACTACTTTGGGTTTTTCAAAGAACCTTTCAGTAAAGTTCTTAGCGTGAAGAAAATTTTATTATTATATATAGAACATGTTTCATCAATGTCACTAAAGAACCTTTTATTATAATGTTTCTTTTCTGCATTTTTTAATTTTCTGTTCAGATTCTGTTTGTTTATATATATATATATATATATGTATAATTTTGTGTGTGAAAAGGGTGGAAAAGGGGTTCTATATAGTAAACAAAAGTAATCTGAAACAATGTTTTTTTTCTCTCTTAAAGACCGATATAATACATGCTTTAGATCTGTTGTATGTTCAGGTTATCTTCAGATCGTGAGGGCTCTGCTCATGTCAGGGATGGCTATTGGAGTGCTGGCCTTCATCCTGAGTCTTGTGGGAATGGAGTGCACTTACATCGGAGGGAAAGACAAAGAGAAGAACCGATCCGTGTTAACAGGAGGCATCTGTCACATAACAAGCGGTACATTTCTTTATAATATACAGCCAAACCTTTGCAAATTAGGCTTGCACGTGTGTTTTAATGTGTCTGTTCTTTCAGGTATGCTGGCTGCCTCTGGTTATACCGTTTATGTTCAGGATGTTTCTGCAGAATATTTCTACCCCAAATTTGATGGACTGGTGTAAGTCTAAGTATTTATTTATTTCAATGGAAGGGTGTTTTCATGAAATAAAAATTAAAAAGGTAGCATGCAACCTGCAACGTAATCTTGGAAAACTGAGAATTTATATCTCACAATTCAAACTTTTTCCCCCCTTAGAAATGAAAGGAAAAAATGGCAAAATAATACTAATTGTAAAATAGTTGCAATTGCCTTTTCCTCTGTGATGAAAATAGTCTTTCCTACTTTTATTGCACAATAAAGCTCCTGTAGGTCATAGAAAATATTTATAGAAGTAACTGAGAAAAAAGTTTTTTTCAATGTTCTCAGTATTTCAAATACTGTAATATATCTCATAATGAATTATCTACAGACTAACAGTCAAATATACATTCATGTTTCAGATTTGAATTGGGTAGTCCCGTGTTCCTTGGATGGGCCGGCTGTGCTTTTCAGATCAGTGGAGGGATTTTCTTCTTAGTATCAGTCTGCAAGATCTGTTCTCTGACAAACAGCAGGTGAGAGTACAACGTCACAGTCATGGAGACTTTCTGGTACAGCAATTTATACTTTAGTTAAATACACTTTGCTCTTTTACACTGGCTCTGCGTTTTTTTTTTATGAAATTCAGATTCAAATGCAAGAACCTTAATCTTGCACTTTGGAGCCAATTTTCAAAAGCTGACATGTTTATTAAAAGCCAAAAAGTTTACTTTTTTAGTTGAAAACTGTCATGTAAAGCCCATATAGACATTTGGAAAATGTCTTTAAGATGTATTTTTGTAAAACCCACATCTTAAGTTATTAATTACTCACCCTCATATCGATCCAAACCCATTTGTCCCTCCATAGACAGCAATACAGCTGAAATAATCCGAGATCCATAACCATGGTAAAAACAGCCCATGTGACATCAATGGATCAACTTCAGTTTTGTGCCGATACGAGAATACTTTTATTGCGCAAAGAAAACGAAAAAAGCATTGTATACTCAACCATCCTTCTCCTATTACTTACGTCTTGCGCCATTTTAGAGAATATTGTAAGTGCAAACACAAACAGCTGCGGATTACGCACATGCTTTCACCCGGATGTAAACAGGGCTGATTATGTCACGGGAGAAGAGTATATTATGTTATTTTTGTCTTATTCGCACAAAAAAGGATTCTCGTAGCATTGCAAAAGTGAGGTTGAGGATCGGGATAATTTAAGTACACTATTGCTGTCTATGGAGGGACAGATGGCTCTCTGAAATCATCAAAAATATCTTAATTTGTGTAACGAAAATGAACGGAGGTTGTATGGATTTGGAACGACATGACAGAATTTTCATTTTGGGGTGAACTAACTATCTGGTTTGGTTTATGGTGGTTTGGTGTGGACTACAGTGTTGTATGGAGAAGAGCTAGGGAAGATGGCTTTTGGTATGAGTGATTCATTTAACATTCACTTCATGAAATGTTTGTCCTCAGTGCACCAGTACTCAATGTTCCTGTGGCGGAGAGCAATGCCTTGCGTTCCTCTCACACAAATGTTTCCATCATATCTGAACTCTCCACAAAATCCAACGTCTCAGCCGTATCTGAGCTCTCCTCAAAGTCTGAAACAACAGCTCTGTCAAATGCGCTATCAAAGAGTCGACATATCTCGAGAACCAGACGTCCCTCAAGAACCAGACGCTCTGACAAATCAAGAGGCTCTATCGAATCAGACGTGTCACGATCAGTGAGCTCCTCACGGTCCTCAAGGACCAGCAGATCACATTTCAACAGCAAGAACGTTTCTTCTCCATCTGGTGGCACTACACATCAATTCGTCAAGAACTCCTACCTCTGAAACACTGAGCTTGGATGACTGAATCTGATTACAATCTGGAAATGACTTCTAACCACAGTTACACAAGACTATGATGCTCACTGTAGTACTCACTTTTTCAACAACTGAACAGTGTTTCTACAAATCCCAAGAAACTCGGGTTTAAATGTAGACATTTTTGTAACATTAATCATTAATTGATGGTTTCATTCTTTGAGAGATTGAATAGTAATTACAGAGAGAACATTACTGCATATGGATTACTGATATGAAATGTAGTGTGTGTGCTTTGTCAGATCTATTTTTCTTCATGACTTGATGTCCTAAATAGCCTACGTTTTAAATTTAACACTACATATTTGTGTGTATCGTATGAATCTGATAATAACATTAACTTTCGTGGTTTCTGAAATGTTATTTGAAAATGTTGATATGCTTATATGAAAGAAAGAATACAAACTTTTCTAACCTTTTTTGGTACCTAACAGAATATTTTAAGCTCTTTTCCAAAACGCCATAAATGAAAAAAAAAATTAGTTTATCATGCCATTTTGCTGTGTATTGAATTTATTAACTGCTCCATGAATGTTTAATGCCATACTGCTATATTTCCTTGTTTAAAATGAACGTCAAGGTGCAGTTTTTTTCCAAAACGCTATAAGCGCCAGCGACGCTTGGAAGCGTTTGTTTGTGCTCAGACTTTGAAATGAGAAGCCTACTTTTATAACTGGATAAACCAGTGAGACCTACACCTGTCCTGGGGGTTAGAAAACGCCGACTGGACAAAGAAAATCACTAAAAACAACAAAAAAGAAGATCCCACTGTGGGATGTCAACACACTGCTAGTGCGACCGGTTTCAGTCAGACCGAGAAGCTGTCACCGGACTCTCTCTCTCTCCCTCACTCTTTCTCTCTCTCTCTGACTCGTCTCATATTCATCCTCAAAACAATGACCACTGTATTCTAATTCGCTGAATATTGTGTGACGCCGAGCCTCGGACCAGTTTTAGGCTTCTCTAAAAAAAGGTATATTATTATTATTTTGTTAAGTGGTAATTTAAAGATATATTTACCATGTCTTTTGCACAGTTTCAGCCATTTAAAGTTCCCTATGATCTATTTTTCTTACTCTTATGAGAGAAAATGACGGCGAAGTTCCATCATATACCATCTCACACTTAATGCTAATACATTATTATAACGCGAGTGAAAAGGCGGCGTCTGAAAGTCCTGGACGTAAATAAACGAATAGACCGGAACTTGTCATATTTATACAGCAGTCACTGTACATTTATTTCATGCATCTGCATTTATTTGATTTAAATTGATTGTTTTTCGTAAAGACATAAACTAACATTTAAAAAAATAAATAAAAATGCATGTATTTGTAGCGTTTAAAAAAATAATACAAATTTGAAATTATAATCGACAATATTGTTGGATTTATGGAAAATGGATTTATTGAGATTTGGAAAAGAGCTGTTCATTTAATATAAATTAATATTATAATAATAATTTCTTGTATACATTTAACAAAACACAAACACTTTTCTACCTTGGAATTAGCAGAGTTGTGAATTACTGACCTGAAGGATTTAAATGTTTACATTTCTTTAAATATATATATATATATATATATATATATATATATATATGTACACACGCACACACACACACACACACAATAGTACTTAATGTTACCTTTCAGCAAAGTCTTGGGACTTTGATTTTTAGAAATTTGATCCACTTGTTGACTGTATGTAGCTATATATGTGTGTATATATATATATATATATATATATCAATTAAATGGACACGCCCCCTTTTTATAATAGAAAATGTTATTATTTATTTGTGTTTATCATACAATTATGAAATAAATGTATGTATATGTATGAATTAATACACACGTTTGTTAAAGTTACAGCTATTCTCTGTAAAATGAGACCATTTTTATCAATTTACTACAAAATATGTGATTATGGCACCGTTTTAAATTCAGGTATGCAAAAATCAGTAAGAAATCCCCAAAATGCAGCAGAGATCAAGGGGTTAAACTGAGAAATTTTACACTTTTTTTCCAAATGATGCTTGCTATAAGTTTAAAAAGAAGTTGGCACTGGCAGTAAAGGGTTGAAAAGCAAGACTGAGCTGAACATCTAGAGACTAGATTGAAGAGAACATCTAGCAACTACGTCAGTTAATTGACATCAGATCTGTAACATGATATGCTATAAGGTCTTAGAGAGGCAGAGTCTCTCAGAAGTAAAGATGGGCAGTCTGTGAAAGAGTATGTACGATTGTGGAATACTTTAAAAACAGTCCCTCAACATCAAATTGCAAAGGCTTTGCAAATCCCATCATCTACAGTGCATCCTAAAAAGTTTTAGAGAAACTGGGGAAATCTGTGTGTAAGGGACAAGGCTGAAGACCTGATGTGTGGTCTTCAGGTCCTCAGATGACACTACATCACTCATGTGCATTAGTAAATGGGCCCAGGAATACTTCCAGAAACCACTGTTGGTAAACACAATCTTCTGTGCCACCTGCAGATGCCAACTATAACTCTATTGTGCAAAAAGGAAGCCATGTGTCAACATGGTCGATGCGCTGTCTTGTCCTGTGAGCCAAGGCTCATTTAAAATGGAAAAGTGGTTTCAAAGTGGAAAAGTATTCTGTGGTCAGATGAGTCCAAATTTGACATTCCTGATGCCATTTCCTACGGGGTAAAGAGGAGGGAGACCTTCCAGCATGTTCAGGGTTCAGTTCAAAAGCCAGCATGGCATGATGTATGGGGTATGAACACTTCAGCAGCTGGAAATCTATATATTAGGCAAGAATGGGACCAAATTCCAACGCCAAAACTCCAGAAACTCATAACCTTGACACCCAGACGTGTAAAACATGCCCCATCCCATCTTTTTTAAAACCTGTTGCAGACGTCAAATTTGAAATGAGCTCAAATTTGAAAATTTCTCAGTGTAAACATTTTGTATGCTATTTATGTTCTATTGTGAATAAAATATTGGCTCATGTGATTTTATTTTTTATTTTATACACATTTAAAAAAAACGTCCCAAATCGAGTTGCATATATATATATACACAGTGCCCTCCACTAATATTTGCACCCTTGGTAAATCTGGTGGCTGTGAAAATAAATCTGCATTGTTTATCCTTTTGATCTTTCATTCAAAAAAATCACAAACTTCTAACCTATCATTAAAGTAAAACAATTGAAATGGAGAGAAAATCTCATTGTGAAATAAATATTTTTCTCCAGTACATATTAGCCACAATTATTGGCACCCCTTGAATTTTTATGAGTAGAATATCTCTGAAGTATACTCACATTCATATTCACAATTTCGAGCACTCAGATGAAATAAAAAAAATTGTTTTTTAACAGCAATCACTCAAGACTGGTTTGGTGAACACGGATAAAAAATACTCCATGTGTATAATGAAGTATACTGCTGGGTTTTTGATGTTGTGGGTCTATATTTCAGCTGGAGGTCCTGGACATCTTGTTTAGACACATGGCATCATGGATTCTGTCAAATACCAACAGATAAAAATATTAATTCACTGACTCTGTTAGAAATCTTATAATGGGCCATGGTTGGGTCTTCCACAGGGACAATAATCCAAACACAAACATCAAAATAAACACAAGAATTAGTCACAGAGCACAAAATGAAGCTTTTGCCATGGCTGCCCCAGTCCTCTGACCTCTCTCTCTCTCTCTCTCTCTCTCTCTATATATATATATATACATACACACACAGTGCCTTGCGAAAGTATTCAAACCCCTTCATTTTCTTCATGTTTTATGTTGCAGCACACTCCATACATTATAATGGCAAAACAGAACTGTCACAACTTTGTAAAGTCATACAAAATAAAAAAGCTGAAATAGGTAAGCACACTGTGTAAGCATTCAAACCAGTATTCAGACGAAGCACTTTTTCAGCCACAAGTATTTTTGGGTATGATGCAACAAGCTTTGATCATCATCATTTGGCAATTATCTGCCATTCTTCTTTGAGTCCCTCCTGCATGAGGCTAGTATAGGGTGACCATACGTGTCATTTTTCCCAGTTGGATCCTGGCATTGCCTAAAATATCTAAGTTTTGGTTTTGTTTGTGTATGGTCAATTGGTGTGTGACATCATCCGAGAAAAATGGCACGTATGGTCATCCTTCTGGTACCAGCACACTTTATTTTTGGGATGGTACCCTGCAGGTGATGAGCTGGTTTCCTTCAAACATGATGCTGAGAATTGAGCTTCATCAAACCAGACGATCTTGTTTTTCAGGGTCTGAAAGTCCTATAAGTTTTTTTTGTTTTTGTTTGTTTTCATGTGTCTTAACTGATGAGAGGGTTGAGTTTAGTGAATTTGTTGGAGTGTTGCAGCTATGTTTGTCCCTATCTCCACATATGATCATAGAGCTTAACTCGAGTAACCAACAGCTTCTTTATTATTATTGGTTATTATTATTATTGTTAAATAAAACTAAAACTATTCAAACATTTTTGTTAATTTAAGTAAAGCTAAAATGAAATTAAATATAAATATAAAAATGCTGCATTGGCAGTTTTAACTTAAATAAGTACTAAAACTACTATGGAAGTAAACTAAACTAAAATGGAAAATAATAAAAATAAATTAATAAAAAAATGTATGTAATATTAAAAAAGAATAAATCAATTTTAATATATAAAAACTATAAATGTGTATTAATAAAACTTGAATAGTGCCGTTTCACTTGCTTTATCTCCATTTCTGCAAGTATTTCAAACGTTGCTGAATATTGTTTAAACATAAACACTGCACCAGCGCTCTACTGCAACCATTATGTATAACTTACATCTTACATGACATATGAGCCTTCATAGAACATAAATGCCAGATTTAATAAGAACATACTTCACCATATAACGATATTATATCTAATAGACAGTTGATGTTCTTCCAAAGATGACACATGCCCTGCACAATTGCATGTTTTTTTAGGCCATCACTGAAACTCTAAATCTTTTTTACTTTTCTGAACTATCAGACTTAATATTTTCATCTGAAAGCTGATGTAACAAGTGAAAACTCCCATCTTTTTCACATATTGTTTTCCATCCATAACTTACGGAATGCACTTTTAACCGGTCAGTGATGTCCTGAAAAAGGTCATATCATATGTTTTCAGAGACATGACCTGGTGACCCTGGTTGTCAGATTCAGAGATCGGACAAACCTTGTGGAAGGTGAAACTGCTTATGAGGTAAAACCATGTAGTTTTACCAGTTTGAAGCTGCAATATGCAAAAGAAAGCACTGTGGATGCAGATGCAAGACGAGAGGAAGCTGTCCTCTAATATGCCTACAAGGACACACACCACCATGTAACTTTTTCCATGTTGGCTTGAAATCTCACAGCAGTTCAGGAGCGCTCTTTCCATAGATCTTTCTTTCCATAGACCTTCTGGTTAAGATGAGGCAGCAGACAGCGGTGATGTACATGGAGGTTGGTTGCTTTTTGTCATGTTTAAGTGGCTGGATTTTAATCTGTTCGACTCTGGCCACTGAGTACTGGACCTTCTCAGAGAACGCCTCTATAGTTCTGACCGCCAGTAATTACTATTCCAACCTCTGGATGGACTGCGCCTCAGACACCACAGGAGCATCTTCCTGTAAACACTACCCCTCCATGATGAACCTGCCTGGTAAGGAATCACTGTTAAAACTGAGACGCTGTGTCATTATTTGAAAAGGCTCACATTTAGTGTGTAAGGCAAAACACATTTTGAGTGAAACTTTACTTTTGCCTTTTAAAGGAATAATTCACCCCAAAATGAAAAATTTCTGTCATTATTTACTCATCCTCAAGTACTTCCAAATCTGTATGAATATCTTTGTTCTGCTGAACACAAAAGAAGATACTTGGAAGAAGTTTGTAACCAGGCTGTTTTGTACGGAAGAGGATTAGGGCCAAGCAATAATAATAACATTTTTTTAATCATTTCGAGATTAAAGTCGTTAAATTACGAGAATAAAGTCGTTAAATTTTGAGAAAAAAAGTCGAAATAAAAGGATGAGAATAAACTCGTTAAATTACGAGACAAAAGTAGTTAAATTCTGAGAAAAAAAACGCGTTAAATAACAAGAAAAAAACTCATTAAATAACGAGAAAAAAAATCGTTAAATTTCGAGAAAATCTCGTTAAATTTCGAGAAAAAAGTTGTTAAATAACGAGAATGTTTGGAGAAGTAAAAATGCAGAACAAAAGTCTCCAGAGTCTTAGAGTAACGCTTGAGTAAAAGGTAAAACATGCCCGATTGATTGAATGCATTTCTTGCCAAACTCTCTTTCCTTCCTTTTTCATCAGATGACGCATTAAAAAAGTGGATTTTAACTGCCTTAATTATAATGCATTCATTGGTACTACAGTAAATCCATTATTCGTTTGTGGATCGGAAATATTGTAAATGCAGTTATGGCACAGTGTTTCATCTGCATTTTTGCATTAAACTGTAGTTTAAATCACCGTGAGTCTTTGATTAGAGGTATAGGGCTATTATGGAGAGGGCAGCATTTAGGCTATTTCTTAATGTAAATATAAAATAGGCTAATTTACATATGGTATTATTACATCCTGTTACTACAACAATACTGGTAGCCTATCTGTCACCATTTATAAGTAGCCTGTAAATATAATTAGCTAGCCTACTATTTACACTTTGAAAAGATCTGCTACTTTTACATAACGTAGCCTAAATAAAATGGCTATTTTTATTTAGTGGCACATTTGATCTGAGCTCGCGCTGCGCTGCATGTCTTTATGCAGAATTACGGTCACGCGCTCCTTCGCGTTTGCTGCGTTCAGGAATCCTCGTGCGGGAAAGAAATGACAGCGCATATGAAAACATTTCAATAGACAAGTAGCAGATCTTTTCCAAAACAAGTCTTTTGTTCTGCACTTTTACTTCTCGGAATATGAGGGGTATTTTCCCTGAAATTTAATGACTTTAATCTCATAATTTAACGAGTTTATTCTCAACATTTCATTTCGATTTTTTTCTCGTTATTTAATGAGCTTTTTCGCGAAATTTAACGACTTGAATCTAGTAATTTAACGAGTTTATTCTCAACATTTTATATTGACTTTTTCCTCGTTATTTAACGACTTTAATCTCGAAATGATTTTAAAAAAATTGATTGCTTGGCCCTAATCCTCTTCCGTAGTTTTGGGTCACCACTGACTTCCATAGTAGAAAAAAAAACTCAATTGAATATGACCCAAAACAGCCTGGTTCCAAACTTTCTTACAAATATCTTCTGCTGAACACAGAAATTCATACAGGTTTGGAACTACTCAAGGGTAGCCTAAATAATGACATTTCTATTTCATATAAATTTCTTTTTCACTGAATTTTCTATGGATCAAATAATTCTAAAAAAGTATCAAGGTTTCCACAAAAATATTGAGTTTCTTATCAAACACTGTTTTATCACTGTTAATCAAACAAATGATGCCTAGGTCATGCATTTTTCATTTAATTATATACATTGATTATTTAATTAAGATTTTAATTAGGGGATTCTAGAAGTTGGTTTCCACCACAAAATGAAAACAACAACAGAACAAATTAGGAAAACTTTTTCTTTGGTGAAAATGGGCTTTCATAGGAATTGCTTTTCACTTGTCTCTCTCTCTCTCTGGTTTGTTAGTTTTCCTCCATGCGTGCAGGGCCCTGGCTGTCGGCTCTGTGATCTTTGGCTTCTGGGGGGCTGTTCTCGCCCTCATTGGGATGAAATGCACCAAAATTGGAGGTTCTGAGCTCGCCAACTCCAGAGTGACATTTGCTGCAGCATTAACGTACATGGCATGCGGTACAAACTTTTCTTCATTAACAACTGATCTATATATAATGTTCTCTATTATAGATCAGTATCATTAACCCTTTTCATACTGCATAAATTGAGAATCATGAACTGCTGTGTTGCTGTGTCTGATTGGCAGGTTTTTGTGGTATGATAGTGTACTCCTGGTGGGGAAATAAAGTGCGTTCAGACTTTGTGGATCCATATCTCCACCAACAGAAGTATGTAACTATGATATATTGTAAAGTAGTTATGCATTTATAATTATATCAGTAATAATAACTACTAGTGTCAACTACAGAAATTATAAAGAAAAAAAAAAACGATTTGCAAGCCACGCCCCAAACTCTCGCTATTGGTTGAGCTGGAAGAGATTGACGCATCAGAGCAGTCTGCTCTAAATGTTTTGATAGTGCCCGGAGGGCCTTACTATTTCAGTAGATGACATACCTTGTAGTCAAAGATTAACTGGGTAAAGAGATGTATTTTTAGATACACCTTAAGGGTTTTTATTTTCCTCAGGTTTGAGTTCGGTGCAGCTCTCTTCATCGGCTGGGGAGGTTCGAGTCTGGTTATATGTGGAAGTGCAGTCATGTGCTATTTCTCTGCGAGAAAGTCATTCCCACGAAGGTCTGGCCGTATTATTAATCA
Source organism: Enteromius radiatus (assembly GCA_032357445.1). NCBI lineage: Eukaryota > Metazoa > Chordata > Actinopteri > Cypriniformes > Cyprinidae > Enteromius > Enteromius radiatus. The sequence continues at coordinate 2,884,168 of JAUCMS010000105.1, read as the reverse complement.
ATGTTGAACAGCTCTGATGCATTTTTAAATTATTCTTGATAAATATATCAAGTTATGGTTTGGACAATATTTGGCCGAGATACAAATACTTGAATAGGGTGAAAAAAAATCTAAATACTGAGAAAATGTAAAGTTGTCCTAATAGAGTTCTGAGCAAGGCATATTACTAATCAAAAATTAAGTTTTGATATATTTACAGTCAGAAATTTACAAAACATCTTCATGGAGCATGATCTTTACTTAATGTCTTAATGATTTTTGGCATAAAAGATATACAATGTATTGCTATAAATATACCCCAGCGACCTAAGACTGGTTTTGTGGTCCAGGGTCACATATATATTTCTTTGAAGGGAAAATCTTTCATAAAAGTATTAGTAATTAGTAATATGTTTTTTATTTCCTCAGTTTTACCAAGAATCTCAGGAGACCCCCAACCCACATGAGTGCACGCACCAGAAGGACGTACATGCTGCCGGGCTCGTCCAGACCCACAACAGTCATCATCCCTCCTTCACACCAGCTGTACAGAGTGAACAGAGAAAACGGACAGAGTAGAGGGAGGAGTGGAACTCAAGAAAGCCAGCTTCCAAGAACGGTCGGGCCCCTGATAGACTCGGCTGTGTAACCCTGTGTTTAAAGAGACCTCTTTGAAAAACAATTTCAGTGCTTATATTCTCTATCCATTGCGATACAGCAGAAATTCTTGTCACAGCCCTTATTGTTGCTCTGTAATTGTTTAGATTGCCTTAATTGTCTACATTTGAAAGCATCTGCTAAATTATAAACATATTGTAAAAATGATGTAAAAGCTCTGTCTCGTCCTGTTCTCCCCCCGTCTGAGTGTTTTTGGTTTCTCCATCATTAGTTCATCCGTGTCACCTGTGTTGATCACCTGTTTGCACTTTAGTTCCTAAGTTCTATGTCTTTAAATTCCTCTGTCTTTGAGTTGATTTTAGGTCTTGTTGAAGTTTCGTTCCTGCCCTTGATGTGTGAGTTTTGTCGCTGCCCCGTCAGCGTTTGCTTTCGTGTTCTATGATTAAATGTTTGCATTCGAAGTTTCCTGTCTCTTCCGCTCTCTGCCTCGTTGAGAGGCGCGATATGCATCATACCACGACGGCAAAACGTGACACAAAGTGTTTGAAAAAGTGAATTTAATAAATCAGTGTTTTACACATTACATAAACTATGATAAAAATATGAGGCAATCATTTTAAAGTGCAACATCCCTTGGCTGCTCCTTAGGATTAGGTGTACTTGTATCTTTATATTTCATATAAAGTACCTTTAACACTGTTAATATCAAACATTTTTTGCACTGCTGTCCCTGAATGATCACTAAGCCTGAGCTACAAAATACACTGGATATTACAATTCTAAGATATATTAACTGAGGATGTTTTGGTATTGCTCTGCATTTTATTATATCTCATCTGAATCGTCCCAGTCGCTGACGGTCCCTAAACTGCTCTTGAGAGTGCTGCCGGTTCCTGCGTCTGTGAGGCCTAAGAAAGAAATCACAGCCAGTCTTTATAATGAAATATAACAAGTCATATTAGTGTATTAATTCAATTATTGAAAAAAATATTTAAGATTAAATTATAATTAATTCCATTGCCAAATGAAAAACATTCTGCATGGAATCAGAGATATGTTGAGTTAATAATGATTGCTGTGTACCTGGCTTCTGTCCTTTGCCCGTCGATGAGCCCCACACACTCGTGCTGGTGTCCAGACTCTTGTCCAGGCTCTTCCTGACGGGTACGGGACATTGGCTGGGTTTGGTTACGGCGGGCACATCTTCCAGAGAGGAGATATCCCAGTCATCATCCTCATCATCTGTGTACTGAAAGCAGCAGGGCAGAACAACCCATTATAAATCTAATGTAGAGATACCATAAGGAATTATACCTACCATTCACAAATCTGGGGGCAGTCTACTGAGCTCGCTAATGCTGTATATATTTGAATTAAAAATACATTAAAAACAGGGATATTGTCAAATATTATTGCAATTTAAAATATGTTTTCTATTTTAATATATATGTATTCCTTTGATGGAAAAGCTGAATTTTCAGCATCATTAATGTGTTATTACAGAGATCCTATTGTGGTTTTTATTAATGATATGAATAAGTTATTCTTTTTACATTTTCTGTTTTCATTTACATTTAATTAAAGTTTTTATATTTAATTAGTTTCATTTAGCAGCAATTATTTTCCTTACAGTGGCAAAACATTTTTGTGGTTTTTAGTTTTAAAATAACTATATATTAACCCTGCCTTACTACAGCCTTCAGTGAGTCTTTGAAATCATTCTAATCTACTTTCTGTGCAAAAAAACATTGAATAAATTAATAATTTTTTATATTATAAATAGTTTAATATATTTAATATGTTACTTTTGAGCAATTTTATGCATCCTTGCTGAATAAAAACAAAGGGTTGGGGCAGCAATGGAAGGATATGCTGTTTGTACAAATCGAAGAGGAAATACACATACAATACATATCCTTCCATCGCAGCTGACATAGAAGAGTGTACGCTATGTGCGTTCACCGGATACTGTCCAAAATAGTGATGGTGCGGTGCCTGGTTGTTGAATAAAGTCATTATTTTTGTTTTGTTTCTGTACAGAAATGTTTCTTGTAGCTTCATAGCTTTACTCTTGAACCACTGATGGCAGATGGAGACGTAGCAGGTCTCACCTTTAGCTCTTTCCTCAAGTCTTGCTGCTTTATATTTTTGACAGCTGTTGGCTTTTCGAGCAACATATTAACGCCCCCTGCTGGTTTCTTTGGGCCTCGTGCATCCAGCTGTTTTTCAAGGCTTTTGCTAAGAGTTTTGACACCTACAGAAGGGACACAAACAATACACATTTGTAACATTTTTCTTTCCAGTTGCGATATAACAGCTCTACACTGTCCTGACATTAGATGGAGTCTTACTATGAGTAATCTTCTCCACGTTTCCATTCTGGTCAGTGTGTTTGTGCAGCTGTGAGAGGTTGATCTCCTCCATCTCGCTGCCGTCGGTCCACTCGCTGTCGCTCTCGCTCAGAGCCGTCACGTCCGTTCTGTCCATGCTGATCACAGGAGCAGCGGAGCGCACAGCAGGAGCGTGAGGGCTAGAGCGCTGCTGTGTTTTAGCAGTCTGGGATTTGACTGTGGTGCTGTTGACCAGGGCGGGTTTCTTCTGTGTTTGAGGGGTTTCTTCTTCAGATGATTCCTCTTCCTCAGATGATTCTTCATCAGAGCTGAACGGAGGAGTTCTGCAGGTGAGATGCAATATGTAAATGTTCATACGACCCAGAAAATTCATTGCATTGCACAAAATATTACAAATTGATAAACTGATAAGATAATAAAATCAGTGATCATACTGCATTTGCGAAGCACAATTCACTATTTTAAGGTGCCCTTGTTACTGTGTAATTATACAAATAAATTGTAATTGTAAACATGTACTTACTAAATGGTGAGGGTTAAGATTAGGGTTATTTGTTATTTATTTTATTTATTGGTATTTTAATAGTACATGTAACATGTAACAAGGACAAAATAAAACAAATGTAAATAAAAATTAAAATATACATGAATTGAAAATAAAACTATTTCATTTAATTTCTTACATTATGCAACATTTTTATTTAGTATTAAAATTAAATTAAAAAAATTAAAAACAGAAATATAAATAAATAAGTACATGCAATGTGTAACAAGGACAAAATTAAAAAATGACAAGAAAAATTAAAATATACATGAATTTAAAAAATAATTATTTCATTTAATTTCTTACATTAGGCAACATTTTTATTGAATTTTTTATCCAATATTTATTTTATTAAAATAATTACAATGATTAAAATAAAAACGAAAACATAAATATAAATAAATAAAAACCAACAAGTCACATGTAAAGAACAAAAACAGATTAATTAAAAATAAAGAAGGAAAAAGTCGGATGAATTAAATGTGTAAAAAAAAACGAATAATAACATAAAAATGTTTTTAAAAAATATTACAAATACTATAATTGTGCATTAATAAATATTAAAACTGTTGATTGGACATGCTTGAATAAAAAAATTATGGCCTTAGATATGTCAGAAGAAAACAATTCATATAAATAATATTGTGCATGAACGTGAATATATATATAAATATAATCTATTTATTTAGATTTTTTAATTGTAGTTTTATTTCAGTTTTCACATTTCAAAAAAGCCAGAGTAAATGTCACTGTACCGGTGTTGCTGTAGCGGTGTGGAGGTCTTGGGCAGGGTGCTGGTTCTGCTGCGTGGGGTTGGTTGTGGGATGTGCTGCTGTTTAGGAGCAGGGCCTGACACCACTCGAGTTACTGTAGATGGAAAACTGCTGGATCTGGGTCTGGATTGAACCACTGCAAGAGAATAAGGCAAAAAAATCAGCTCTACTGTCTACATAAGCCTTCTAATATATGGGATTATTTTTGTGCCAATAAGAATGAACGTAACTTCATAAAACTGAACGTAACTTTCCAAGAAACAATCAAAAATATGCCACTGCAAAAGAAGAAAAACACAATGAAAATGAAAAAAATGAACTCAGTCCCACGAATTTAACATGCGCTTTTAATATGCTTCATTCTTTGTTAATGATTTTCAAAGAA